>JAJAGP010001552.1:144409-180192 GCA_025084515.1 Ancistrus triradiatus | reverse complement strand
GATACACTTCCACAAACATGTGTTGTGAAGAGCAGACTTTGACAAATCCCTGTTCTTTAAATAAAACAGGGTGCCCACTCACACCTGATTGTCATCCCATTGATTGAAAACACCTGACTAATTTCACCTTCAAATTAACTGCTAATCCTAGAGGTTCACATACTTTTGCCACTCACTAATATGTAACATTAGATCATTTTCCTCTATAAATAAAATAACCAAGTATAATATTTTGTCTCATTTGTTTAACTGGGTTCTCTTTATCTACTTTTAGGACTTGTGTGAAAATCTGATGATGTTTTAGGTCATAGTTATGCAGAAATATAGGAAAATCTAAAGGGTTCACAAACTTTCAAGCACCACTGTATGTGTCAATATTGGGGATTCAAGTGTATATGAGGAGACAGTGCTGTTATGTTGGCCTTTGACTTCCATCAAACAAATCACTCACCAAAAACTCGTGTTTTCAGTGGTATCTCTAATGGATTTACGCAGTTTTCTTGTAAAAATATCTTTAACGTTTACAGTAGCATACAAAGACTGTGTGACTGTGGCAATGTCCAGTCAACGACCTGCTTCACAGAACGTAACGCAGTCGTTAAACAGCACACACCTCTGGTCAATTTTATGAGATACAGCTAACTGATGTAAAATACATTTTCTTTCCTAGCTGGATATCACACAGGCACAACTGGCTCAGAGAGGGACAGGAGATGGGGGAGGATTCAGCAGCCACTCGCACTGGTCCCTGCAATGGACTGGTGTCCTGTTCCAGGGTTCCTCTTACACCCAGTGGATTCCAGGATAGGCTCCAGAAACCTTGGCATCCCTGAGCAGGAGCAATAATTCTGGAATAACAATATCATACTATTATTATGATACTATTATGAGCATGTGCGTGAGATTTGGGACACTGACTGTACAGCTAAACAAAAGGGTGCTTGAAAGAAGACCTGAATCTCTTCTGGCTCACCAAAGCACTTCTGAACCTTCAAGTCAGACAAGTTACAAGACCAGTGAAGCGTTTAGTGTAAAGATGGACGCATTATAATCCACACCAACTAGGTCAATATAAAATAGGGTTCACATTATTAAGGGGAACCTCAGTTGAAAGACCAGTGTGAGCTTTTTGACCTAGATTGTGGCTTCAGGCGGTAGTGGACGATGCAAAAAAGGATGAATTCAAGTTGCCCTCTACATGTCCGGTTCCTCTTATGTAAGTGTATGCATTGTGCCCCAGTTCCTCTAGATCGTGATCCCAAAAGTATAAATAACAGATTAGGCAATAAGAGGAAGCCACATGATAAGGCAAATGGGGAGAGCAAATAAATGACACACAAACATGCAGAACCATCAGTTGGCCAGTTCTGAAGAGGGCCAAGGGTCTGAGAGTGACGTACCTGGGGAAAGCCCAACGACAGAGCGATTGGACAGGGTGTTGCTGCCGTTGGATTTAAAGTGGACAGGGATGGAGGCAAGGATAGCCTGGAGGTACTTCTCCTGCTCGAGACTACTGGATGACTCGGATGACGAGACAGAAGCTGCAAGGAGACATAGTGAGCGAAAATACAGATAGGACTTAGTGTGCGCTAATATTGCAAATGAGCTCATAAACGTTTGGCACGTTGGTTCGGTGACTGGACAAACACCTGTGCTGGAAGGGTTTTGTGACTTGAAGAGTCCCACCACGCTTTTGCCATGAAAGCCCCCGGCGCGCATCAGCACGGCTTTGGTGCGAGGGTGTTTCCAGCTCACTACGGGCAAACGGTTATGTCTGTAGCAGCGCGCAACTTTCGGCAGACTGCTGTCCTGCACCGACTGTGGCACCACCAGCAGGCCGGGGTAGCTGCAGACGAACAGAAAACAAACACAATGAGCGCGTTTACACGCACTTGTTAATTTCTGCAGTTATCTGATTATTCAAGTGGTCATGTATACAGCATGCTCCGATCTAGAACTCAGATTAAGAAATCTGATCAAGAGAGCTGGATTTTACTCCAGTAATCGGAGTACTCGGAGCATTACCATACCGATTATAATCGGTATTTTCGGTCCATGTGCACGGGCGTTCCCCCATGGTTGCCAGGTCCATGTATTTCTAAGGACTGGCCTGTGTTAGGCCTCTTTTACCATTGACTTTAGCGGGGGGTTTTATTCCACCTCACGCTGGATCTGGCAACCCTGGAATTAAACGTACCAAGGAATTAAAGGCAGCGAAATGGCTATCGGACACTTTGGGGAGAAAGGCAGTATATACTCAAGAAAATGAATATAAAGTTTGAAGTTCATATCACATGTTTCTGAGATTATTGGCTGGTTGCAAAGCAGAAATCCGATTATCACCTGAGTCATGTAAACCCGTTATCTGATTTCTCAAGTACTTGATCAGATTATTGTACTAAGAAAATCGGATTTTCGACAGTTATCCGATTACTAAGTACATGTAAGCGCACTCAGTGTCTATACACGCAGCAGAACCATTAATAAGTGATTCATTATTCTGTCTAAGGCAGAAAGGAAGAATATAAGCCAAATAAAATAAAAAAATACATAATATAGCCCGACTGCAACATCTGTGGGCAAATGTGCCACAGGATACCATACAGAACCTGCTTATTTAATATGCCCAACCATATCTCGTCTTGTATCCAGGCTAGAGGCGGCCTAACAGGGTAACTAGTCCCATTTCAATTGTACAGTTTTCCCCAACAAACTCTAATATTGTAATCATTGTTACATTCATACATATAAAGTTTCATTCGATTCCAACACCACCTTTTTGATAGTCATTTTGTTGTCAATGAGTGTAGTTTGACTGTTCTGATTCAAAACAAAGCACATGGTCACAACATGAGGGACACCACCTGACCTGCGACAGAGCGAGTACAGTCTGTTGACAGCCGTCACACGGAACTGCTCTCCAGTTTTGGAGCGTGAAGAACTGGCGCTGATTGTGCCCAAGCCCAGCCTCTGGTAATCCCGGAAGCAAGCACGCTCTACCAGCTGCTCCATGGTGGACTTGTCAGAGGCCTTCAGAGTGCTATTAGAGGGAGGTTCACCGTCATCTGACACTGTAACGGAGACCAGACCGTGGGTCGTGACCTTATATCGGACCCGTGACCTTTCATTACTCCTGTAACACATATGTCCAAACTCACCTGAGATGTCATCGTCCTCATGCCAGGTCATGCGGCTGCCTTTCTCGGTTTTCTTCTGCATCGTGGCCTGACGGCCCATGGTGATTTTGCCTGCCCTCCTAGCTCCTTTCACTATGGTTTTAGAAAGCGTTCTGTCGGAAATGAGGACAAAACACAGCGAGCTCTTTGAATACTTGTTTTTCCCCCGGTAGGTAACACTTAGACACGGCTAATTTTTCACTAATGCGCTTTACTGGAGAATGAAGACTGGGACTGACCGAAAGCCTGTGTTTCGCTCCTTCTGCTTGGGCAGGAGTTAGCTGTGGAGCGTCTGGCCGCAGCAAAGGCAACCGTGCTAAAGATGGATTGGGGGTGGGGTAACGGATCCGCGGAGGTGCCTTTCTAAGATCTCCACCATTTCAGAGGTCACCTCTCTCCAAAAGGATACATAATTAGCTAAGAGGCATCGGAAAAACCATAATCAGTCAACATTAAGGGCAGGCGACTTAACGAAACATAGCTTGCTTAAGTATGTTCATCAGATTGCCAAAATACTTTCCGTCTGAAGCAAGGACTCGATAAAGCAAAGGAAATCTGCAGATAATCAATGGAAATTTCAGAGTTTTGAACTGGATGTTTTTGGTTTGGAACAGGCTCATTCCTCAGTGATCTGGATGGAATATTGTTCGGGATGTGCTGGCCTTTTGTATATCCACTCAGTTTTTCATTTCCACGTCTTTTCATTTCTACGGTTACTCTGGCAGTTCCGAGACCCCCAGTGGAACGCTGGGCTTAATAAAGGTCTGATAATGCATCCCAGACAGCACAGTACATCCACAGATGGGCAAAGAGGACCAGATGACCCATATTTTTATAAGGAGACTGGTTTTATAACACGTCTTAGTAAAGAGACGGGAATGAGCTGTAAAATCTTTATGGTACATGAAGAACACAACACATATGGATCTGCGCATGCATAAAGGCAACCACACTGGACCATAATGTACATTTAGCTTTTATTGCAGGGTAATGGAATGTTTTGAAAACTGTTCAGACATTTGAGTATTTTCACTGCGTAAAAAAGTGATACAGCCAGTTGTTCCATAGTTATATTCCAGACCACGGGCAAAAATATAAAGACAACAACACAGATGTGGGAGGAATAACTATTAACCTAAACACGTGACGTTTACAATTATGTGGATAAATCATTTACATAGCACGAGTCCTTATTCAGAGTAACTAACAACTGATACAAGGTACAATTCAAGCAATTGTGGGTTAAGAGTCTTGCTAGAACACAACAGCGGAAGAACAGTAGTGCCGGGACAGAGTGTGTAGTCTGCTGATGGCTGTTACCCGGAATCGCTCTCCACTTTTGGAGTAGGAACAAACTGCAATAAATGTGCCCAAGCCCAGGCTTCGGTAAAACATGGAAGCGAGCCCGCGCTCTTTACCAGCAGGCTCCAATGTCAACTGTCTCTTGAGGCCTTTAAGAGCTACTTGAGGGACTGCCTTTTGGTTTCCATTTTCCCTCTTACTCTTGAATAGTGTTCACATAACAGTAGGAAAGATATATTTATTTGGATATTTTATTATGTCAGATAGTTTTGACTCTTTTAAAACGTATTAAAAAAATGAGATTTGGATATTATTGTATCGTTATTTTTCTTATAGTTTAACTCCACCCCACAAGACCATTGAGATTATTAATCGGTCACATTATGAGAACGATGTTCAAAAATAGTGGGGACAAATGCCGAGGAATGACTTTGTACGAACTTGCAGCTATCAACTGGGACTTATTGAGTGACTAAAAACAAAGAGATATGAGATTCAGAAGGGTGGGGACCACCATTTATGAAAAGAAGATACTTTGCTCCAGCATGACACTCGCGCTGCTTCACCTGGAAGCGGGATTAAAAAACATTTGCATTTTTTCCATAATTAATTGTGATGATACTGTTACTGGTAATAAATTCAGTAGGAGTTTTTGTTATTTATATAAAGACAGAGTGACACAGGAGACTGTGCATTTATAGCATAAATAAATTAAATTGCAGCAATTGGTCTCGTTTAAATTGAAACCGGCATTATATAATCGGTGGTCGGTCACCCTGCTCTCTAAATTTAAAAACCTGTATCGATCAACCATTAAAGGAAATGTTAATGTTACAGCATACCAAGACATTTTGGACACCCAACTTTGTGGGAACAGTTTGGGGAAGTCCTTTTCTGTTCATGATCGTGTCTGTGCCCCAGTAAAAAGCAAGGTCCATAACGGCATGGTTCGGCGAGTTTGGTGTGGATGAACCTAACTGGCCCACACCCTGAACTCAATCCCAATGAACACCTTTGGGATGAACTAGCACGGAGATGGCGAGCCAGGTCTCATCCAACATCAGTGCCAGACCTCACAACTGCTTTTACATTTACATTGACAGCATTTAGCAGACGCCCTTATCCAGAGCGACTTACAATTGGTACAGTCTTACAATCCAAGCAATTGTGGGTTAAGGGTCTTGCTCAAGGACCCAACAGTGGCAGCTTGGCAGAGGTGAGATTTGAACCCTGGACCTTTTGGTCCATAGTCCAGTACCTTACCCGCTAGGCTACCACAGTGCTTTTCTATATGAATGGACAAAAATTCCAGAAGAGTGGAAGCTGCCAGAGCTGCAAAGGGGCACCAACTTTAGAATGGGATGACATGAAAGCTCTAATGTATAGATGTCCCAACCCTTTCATCCATATAGCGTATACACCACCGCACATCTGCCAAGTACGTGAGCATGTGCACATTTTTAAATCACCTCGCAGCGTGTGTTGTTGTGAATGTTGCTACGAGTTAAGCAGGTTTTTTGATGGCAGATTTCACCATGATTTATAAACACAAAGCATGCATACAAGTTAGTACTTGTAAAAGAATCTTGTTGCCCTACACTAGGATAGACACATTACATTACTCAATGAACATATTAGGTGTGCAGGTGTGTCCCAGGCAATTTTACAGATTAAGAACATTCTGTTATATTTACGGTCATAGTACATACAATAATCTGCTTATGTGTCTGTTTGAGAGTGTCGTACCTGGAATGAGGCAGATCTAAGCTGCAGACCCTCTTGCATGTTCTGTTGAAGCTGGTTCTGAATGGTGATCTTTTTGTCTTTAGTCAGTGTGGCCACAGGGAAGCTTCTAATCACTGGCTGCTCACCGACTGCGCACATGTACATAAAGTCTTGTATTACTATAGTAAATTATCACTGCATTAGTTCAATAATGTACCAGGCTCATAGGATTTCTGTAAGGACAATGTATAGTGCTGTGCAAAAGTCTTAGGCCACCATTAGATTTGTTTTAGCAATGGTATAATGACCATATATAACACTGTCGAAGACTGGAAGCAGAAATTTCAATCTTGGATTCACTTCAGCAGTTGTTAGACTTTTCAACCAGTTGCTCTTCTGAAAAGTGGCTGGACCATCCCTGATCAAGCTTCATCGGACGGTGGAAGGGTACAGCTTGGCATCCTGATGAATACTTGCCACTGTAGTCCATGGAAGTGATTTTTTAATACTGCACACAAATTTCCTGTAGTTTCTGGTTGTATTCTAGTAAAGAGACTTAAAAATAATTACATATGGTCATTACACCATTGCTAAAACAACAGTCATATATAATTTAAACTGGCTAAAGACTTTGCACAGTACTGTACATGAACCAATGAAATGTTTTAAACCTTCTGTGTTTACACTATCTGAATATATTCATGTTTGTTGCCGAATCTCTGAAGGCTGAGCATTGTTCGGTCTACTTGTTTATACAACCTCACTGTCAAGACAGGGCCACTCCCAGATGTGCATTTGTAAGGGTGAGAGAATATTTGGGATGGGTTCCAATACTAATTAATTACCACTAAGCTTGAAACTGAAAGGTTTGTTTTGAATGTGTTTTTTTTTTTTTAAGTGTTGATGCCTCACATGAGCAGTAATTATAGATTGTTAACCTCTCTGTCTCTGTTTCAATGTCTCTGGAGAACAGGTGCAGGAGAACTAGGGAAACATTTACGTTAACTACAGTGGTACCTTGAGTACTGAGCAAATTTTTCCCATAAGCAATAATGTAAATTGAATGAATCCGTTCCAGATCCCTATAAATTCCAGACTGTATAAGGCATTATATGCATTACTGGAGTTGTACTGCACAGGTGCTATATGATTTACAATGGGGATATGTTCCTATGAGAAGTAAATTAATGTTTAAAATACTTACATTAACCTGCAGTTGGCCAAAATCATTAACACAAAGCTTACTTTATAACAAAGTGTTGAAAACTCTAATGTAATTTAGTGAGTATTGGATTGAAAGCGAAAAGCAAAACACTTAATCTATTGATGAACTCTGGGTTCTAGTATAGCTGCTAAGCTAACTACAGCCTGTTTGCTTTCGGTTGGTTCCTATAACTAAGCTTTTTAGGACCCATGGAGACTTGTTTGCACTAAGAATGCAGTACTGTAGATGTAAAAAAAGAAAAACACAATAAACCCAGCGGAGATCCCTGAGCAACAGCTATTGTGAATCTGAATCACAGTGCGCTGAACCGTGAATCGAGTTTCTGCTGAAGAGAGTCACGCGGTTCGACTCGTACAGTTTAAGCAAGAGCTCCAAAACTTTCTGCATGCTCGCTTGACCGTTGTGTGTTCATTTCTTAGCTGTCCTGAGGCCCTCCATAATGAGACACTTTATCTGAAATACGTTTGTAAATCTACAAATCATGCCTTTCTAAGATTTCTTTACTGTTTAATGTGCTAGTTTAGAGGCGAACGTTTTATATATGAGCGATGAAGAGAAGCTAGCTGTTTGCGTTTTTTAGAGGACTCATTGTTTATGTTATAGTTCTATTTAATCGTTTACGTTGAATAAACGGTCAATAAACTTTCGTATTTTATTTATCCAAAATGTAATATATATAATATAGGACTAGCGACTTAAGCACTGCAGCAGCGTTCAATTATGTATATCCATCACAAAATATTATCTACTCAAATAAATACCATTGAGAACCTCACACCGTGAGTTAGACTACATGGCCAAAAGTATGTGGACATCCTAACATCACTCAACCTGCCCTTGTTATACATCTGAATGGAACACCATGAGTTAGTCATCCTTTGCTGATGTGACAGTCTCTACCACTCAAAAGGATTTCCATTAGATTCTAGAACATGGCTGCTGGGATATACCACTTGCCACTGTCGCCCTAGGCTTGCTCAATTTGGGATTGGACGTAGTTATTAGGAGATAATCTAAACTTGTAAAGTTGCTTTGAGACAATGCTCCATTGTAAAAAGCGCTATATAAATAGATCTGACTTGACTTGACATTAAATATACTATTTAAACACTACATTTTTTGTTCCTTAATCTTGTTTGGATGACTCCACTTTCTGCCCTAGTCTGACATTAATCTTTGTTCTGGCAATATTTCAGGTTATTGTTTCTCTTTTGGTCCTAAAACCGAAAGTAACATTTGCAGCCAAAGAATTTTTAAGTTAAGTCCAAGACAGATGTCTCCTAAGTGTCATGCACTTCTATAATTATGGGGACATTTGGCTCTCAAAGGGGTGAAAACATGCCACACATCAGCACACAAAGCATTTCAAGCATCAGCAAGCAATCAGCATTGTGTACTAAACGTATTGCTACTCTGAGAGACCAGGCCAACAATGGGCAGATCCTAAAAAAGAAAGCGGGCTCACTTCGAGCCGAGTATTACCGAGACTGGCCTTTACCTAAGGGATCATGCGGAGTCCCTTTGAAAATGATGCGGTAGGTCGTAAGGAAGAGCGCCCCTTCGGCGGGCAGCATGTGCGGTCCTCCCAGCAGCCCCCCTGTGGCATCCTCGCGTCCATCAGGGTCCAGGACCACCCGTAGTCCCTCACTGACCAACTCCTCTCCAGGAAGCATCTTAGGCCGAAGTATCTTTGGCTGTTTCAAACAAGAGCGGCGTCACAAATCATGAATTCCTACGCATCTGACTTAAAGGCCTGCGCTTCCTTGCTCGGGTCTGACACAGAGCCACTTTAGTTTGACATAGAGTTCCCTCTGTAGAACATTTTTCAAAACGGAGAGCAACAGATTCTGCTCTCAAAACACAAGACCCAAGAGTTTTGTCCTCCAACATTCCTCCCTTTAAACGAATGGTTTGTACAGAACTGCCACGTTACATGGACACTTCATAAACAAGACTAGATCTTTATGGCCTACCTCAACATAAACACTGTGAATATGCGACTATGGTGCCTGGAAGACAAACAGTCGCAGGCCTTTTGCAGCAATTAGGACCTCTACTGACAGTAAATGAGCTTGGATCGGCCATTCATGTTTAAATTTTCCAGACTGCTGAAGTGGTTCACTGAGTGCTGGCAGCTCACACTGTTCTCTGTCAGAAAGCAGCTCATTAGGAAATGCGTAAGGCCAGCAGAATAGTAAAGGCTCTGCCGCGATCCGAGCAAATCCTGCTCCCTTCGACTGTAGGAATGTCAGGGTTATCAGAATCAAAGACCTGTTCTTGTAAAGCAGATAAAGCAGAGGTTCTTGGAACCCAGAACTGGACCACGGGTCTCTGTGGAGAAATGCTCGCCGAGGACAGGAACCCTGGAAGAACCTCTGACCACTCGCATCACACAGGAAAGGCCAAAGGAAGCAGGGGTCACGTCAGTTCACCACAAGGTCCTTCTATGATGCTCCAACTAACTCTGATTACCCTTGAGGCCTTGCAACACCCACAATACTTTCAGCCACTCCTGCTCTTTATCCCTAAACAGCCTTTTAAGGTCAGAACATACCCACACATGTGGACAGGAACACTTGGAAGATATGAACTCATCATGGGTTACTTTCTGGGAAATCAAGCAATAACAACATAACAAAAAACAGGACGGACAAGCCCAGCTTTTTGATAGACCACAATCTAGTGTTCTTTCGACTTTCCATCCGAAATTTCAACAAATTCAGTCTTGACAGGTTTGTCTCCATTTTCCACAAACTGACTTCTCATTGTTTCATACTTGAACCTCTTGTGAGAATAACCTACTAGCAACAGCACAGGAGGCAAGAATAAACGTAGCACCAGAGGCAGAAAAATGTGGTGGCAGACTTCCTGTCCCCTAAAGTCATCAAGGGACTGTTGGTCCTCATGTTACCCATGGTGCAGCGTGACTCCAGTGCATGAACAAGCATTATACCACAGGGCTTAGCCAGTGGAAATCTGTAGTCCAACCCATGGTAACTGACGAATGTGTTCTTATTACTTCAAACTGTATCCTGTGCATTTAACATGAACCAATTCATCTATGTATTCAAATATCAGAAATGAAGTGATTTAACACTATTTACGTGTACATACAGTGTTGTGCAAAAGTCTTAGGCCACCATTAGATTAAATATATCATTGTTTTACCTCGTATTATATATATACTTCGCAGTCTCTATTAGAATATAACACAACCACAGCTAATTTGGGTGCAGCATTAAGAAATGAAAAGTAAAAAACAACCTGAGTAACAGCTTAGGTAGGCTACAGTGCCAAGTATTTAGCCCCTTACACTTGAGCAATAGGAGCATCTGGAAGCTTCATCTGAATGGCAAGCTGACCATATACAATCCAAAGAAGCTTGATCAGGAATGGTCTTTTAGGAAGTAGCCAAGAAACCACTTTTGCAGAAAGGGAACAGGGTGAAAAGGCTAAGCTAAGACCAGTGAAAGAGTACTATGGAGTGATGAATCCTAGTTTGAAATTTTTGGGTCCAGTCGTCAACCATGTGTTATAAATGGTCGTTATACCATTGGTAAAACAACAAATCTTAATGGTGGCCTAAGACTTTTGCTCAGTACTGTAACATCCGACAAATAAGTCGCAACTTTACACAACGAGATGCACCCTATATTCCATGGTGATTACAGCTCCGTGCATCACCAGGATGAAGTCAAGTGCTTTAAAAGGCACCTCCATTCAACAGACTTAAACATAGGTAAACCTTCATGTGAAGTACAGACTGTGAAGACACCCCCCTCCATCATCCCTCAGAGTACTGGAAGATTTTCCTCTTGAAAGCATCCAGTGCTGCTTGAGATTTGCATAACGCAGCGCCAAGAATGATTAAAGTTGCTCTTAGCCAAAGGACTGGTCTATTCCTTATTAAGCCACGAAGAGCTGATTTCATTGTAGTGACTGATGGTTTGGCCGCCGCACTTGTTGAACTTTCCGAGCTTTTGCCATCTTTCTGAAAGATTGGCCATCAGTTCTTAAAGTAACTGTCCTGCTATCTGTGTGCTCCAGCAGAAATAAAGGTTCATCAGACAAGCCAACTGTCCAGTTTTGGTGAGCTTTTCAATGCAGCCTCGGTCCACTGTTCTTGGTTGACAAAAAAAAAAAAAGCAAATGTGGTCTCCCTCCCATTGTAGCCCATCCACCTCAAGGTTTAAGATGCCAATATGCTCGCCCCAACTGTACAGAGTGGCTTTATAGTGCAGATTCTGGCCATTCTTCGTTGAAGTCTCTTACCAACCTTTCTGTTCACAGAACCTTCACTCACTGGGTGTTGTTTATTTACTGCACTATTGTGAGTAAACTCTGGAGACTGTTGCTCACGTAATGTAGTGAGAAATGGATTGAAAGTGAAAAGTAAAAGCAAAACACTTACTCTATTGAAGACTTATTTGCACCAAGAACACAGTACTGTATATTCACAGAGGAAGGGCTACTGTGAATCTGAATCACTGAATCACTGTGTAGTGAATCGTGAATCATGTATCGTGAATTGAGTTTTGACAGAAACGAGTCACGTGGCTCGACTCCAAATTTAAGCAAGTGCGCAAAGTACCAAGACAAGTTCTCTAGTCAAAATGTTCCGAGAACTGAAGTGATCGAACACCGAGGCACCACTGTATGTGCGTTACAAGGTGACATTCCTCTTTTATTACCAGCAAAACACTAAGCAGATCTTTTTCAAAACATTCTTCACAAGTGGTGTCAACGTCTTTGAAACAGACTGCATATTGCCTAAATTAACTGGTTACCCAACTCTAAGAAAGCCTGCTGCCAAGTTATAAAACACATCACAGACAAGACAGCATCATGCCCTAAGAGAATGTGTGTGCTCTGTCCATGTGCATGCACCACACCAAATATATTAGTGGCTGGAAAAATGTTAAGCCCAACGTTGATAAGACATTCAGGCAAATACTGGCATCAATACTGATCCTCTAAGCTCAATAACACGCTTACCTTCTGGATGGGAGGAAGTCTCCTACTCTCTCTATGCACAGCCTCCAGAGTTTCCATCTGTATGGCCACCACACCTTAACATAAGACAAGGAGAGAAAGGTTTCACCGAACTGCACAGCGGTGTTACACTGGCATTGTGCTCGTGGACTTTAGTGGTTCATATGACAGCTTCCAAACAGGCAATGTTTCATTTCACCTGGAATCATGCTGTGCAGGTTCTTGATGTGCTCTTGGGTGACTCCGCTTTCAGTGCAGACCTTGTCAATGAACCGTGCAATGAACCTTACCACAGAGTTAGCAATGTCACTGTTCTCAGAGTCTTCAAATCCACTCTCGGTGTCGAAGCTTTCGGCCACGCTGCCGGCGATGCTGTGAAACGTATAAGAGAGGACCATAAAGAATGGTATACTACATGTCGGCAACATCTTATTTTGCTTTTATCACTTAACAGTAAACACTCGTTAACCAATGAGGCAAAAAATATAACAACCTACTTCCAAATCACAATGGCTAAATCATACTAGCTAAACATGACATTGTACATTCATTAGTTTGTGGAGAAAATAATGCACATTCCCTACATTATTTTAGTCAATATAACACAATATAACACAATATAACACACATATACACATGTGTGTATATATATATATATATATATATATATATATATATATATATATATATATCTCATGTTATATGTAAGACTTAACCCACTTATCTATTTAGTGTATTAGGGAAGAGTGTAATTAAATACAGTATATAAAAGCTATAGTGTATATATTCTCTTTTAATTTTTATATTTAGCTTCTGCTTATTTAAACTATTACTAAAACCTTATTAATTAGGTAACTAGGTGCATTTCTTATTTATATATATCGAGTTTTTCCCTTGTCACTTTCACTCCAGGCTTGTTTCAAATTGGAGCACTGGGCCTATATTTTGTAAAGCTGCTTTGAGACATGTTCCATTGTATTATAAAAAAAAAAAATAAAAAAACCCCCAGAACAAACAAACAAACAAACAAACAGCTAAATAACTAAATTTGACTTTGCATATTAGCAGCATTGGAGGTACATTGGTGAGCACTTGGCCCAGCACTGCCTTCAATCCTGGGTTAAGGCTCTGGACTAACTATAGGTTTCCAAGCTCAACTCGAGCTCTGCCATTGTTGGACCCTTAAACAAGACCCTTAAGCATGAATTGCTCAGTTTAAAAGCAGGATGTTCTAGATATAGCTAAACAATGCTGTACTTGTAATGTAAAGCTAACTATTATGACTTGTACTTAGGAGATTGTATACTTTAATTATTATCTAGATCCATAATTACCAACAGATACCTTAACAAATAAGAAACAATCACTTGATTATTGAATAATAGACCATGGATGGGCAGAAACTACCCCAGAGATGTGGCACTGGGAAATTCTGGTACTATGAGAGTTATACAGTCTTACGCACAGCTTTGGGCATCCTAGATAAGCTGAGGTTGAAGTTCAGGAACAGCATTCTACCCTAAACAGGTTTCCCACTATAGGGCTGTGTAAGGGCCAGTCGCTCAGATGTTTGTGTGATTATTGTGCCTTCGTTATTGTGCCAATCCAGCCTGAAAGCACTGCCAGGACGCAATCCCAGGTCTGGGACACTGCCACCCGAGTGCCTGGTTAATTAGTTGATTTATCAGGTCCCTGCAGACAGTATGGTAACTTCATTACTTCTAGAAGGTTAGTGAAACATGTAATTAGACCAGGGGTTAGCAATTGTTTTTTACCCAAGATTGTTTTACTGTTTACAAATAGACTGTTAAGTTGTGGGCTCCGGCTGGATAAGTTACGAGCGCTGAGAGATTTCAGTTTGGAGCGCTAATGTGTTTTGAAAGGGCTACTGTGCAGCCTGGGAAATGAAAAAAGACACGCACACAAAAAAAAGGACCCTGGAGATATCGGTTTGGGGGCCCGGCTTCATCCATTTTGTGTACGACGTTTCCCAAAACTCACAGACCTAATTGTTATTACAAAAGCTCCGGGTTCCCCCGGCACTGTTGTTTTTTGGTTTTGACTGAGTGCTCGCTCTCTGCAGTGGGCCAACACATTTTCACCCACTCAGCTGAGGCACGAGCCGAAGGCAGGTTGTTAGCGGCGCCAGCTGGAGAAACCGGAGAGGATATGGCGCACAACCTGATCTCTCTCCTGAGCATTTACACTGCATCCTCAGACGACGCCCCCCGAGCTGTCAGCACCTTCCTCAAAACTGCCTCTCGCATGGAAACGCGCAGGAAACGCAATACTTTTGGACAGATCGAATTCTATTTTGAATACCTGACCGACGGAGAAGGGAGAATCATTAGTGGGATCACTACTATTGGTAGCTGCTGGACACGCTGGTACAGTAGCAAAGTGGCATAATTAGCTGGACACTTCAGCATGCATGGAAAACACTGATAAATACTTCTTGATGCATGCTCAATGATCCAGGTAAGAAAATCCCAGAAGTTGAATCGGTTCATCTGGACATAGATTTTGTTGGAGAAACGTTTCGTCACTCATCTAAGTGACTTCTTCAGTCTCAGCAGTTGGAAAACTCATTGACCTACCAATCAGAGCTCGGTTGCCAGGCAGAACAGCTCATCCTGCTAGTAGCAGAGCACAAGAGTGTACAGGACAAGCAACACGCTGACTATAAAAACATGGATATTAAAGAACATCTCTGGCAGAATATAGCTGAAAGGCCGGGGAATGTCACCTCTCAGTGGCTGTGTTCTTGCTTAAGTGCATTCTAGTCTGTTCGTGCCCACAAAAACACAAACGATAGCTTCCTGCACCAATCTTTGCTGGTGGCGATGTGAAAAAGACATGGCGAAATCTCCGGGACACAATAAGAGAAGGGAAATTCAAGAAAGCAAAAGCAGACAGGGAGTCTTGAGAGTGTTTAGACAAAAAAAATAAAATAAACCTTTCTCGAAACAACACGCCAGATTTTTTGGTGTGAATAAACTGTTATACAGTAAGAACCTAACAAGTCCGGTAAGGAATCTGTGATGATGATGGGTTTTACTTGAGAACAGAGTACTTGAGTACTTTAGAATACATGACATCACGAATTCCATGAAGTGCCAAGAGATTTTTGTTACTGGATAAGTAAAAGTAAAAAAAAAATTCAGTTGGAGCTAATGATGTTCAACAGTATGACCCTACAGTGCTGTTTCAATGGAAAACTATTACTTAGCCGCTAAAATGCTAAATTGTATTCTTCCGAAATTACTATATGACATATACTGATAAAATGGCATGCACTGTGACAAAAAATAATTGTCCACCCCTAATAAAGAAATACCACACAACACACTTCCTGAGGATATCATGAGTATTGATATTCTAAACACAGACTGGCTCCAATGTTACTCACTTCCTGTTAAATCATTTATTTTTGTAGAACTAAAATAAAAATCACTGAGACCATATTGTAGAAGATGAGGATGTGGTTCAGCGTGGGTTGTCACAAAGGAATAAACATGCGGACAGTCATGGGATTAATTAGACGGTGGCACACCTGAACTAAATTTCCCCAGTGTGTATTTATCATGCCCTGTCATCCTGCATTCTCTGTTTTCCAGAGCCTACAAGCTCCAAAGCTGCCTGTTTGTTGTTTTGTTCATGGTTTTGAATCCAGCTATGGGCTCAGCTACCAAGACGAGGCAAATTAAATACATACAGTATTGAATCAATAGTCCATACTGATAACACAGGTTTTTACTGTTTTTTTTTTTTTTGAAAGCATAAAAAAACATCAAACCATCTTGTCAGTTGGCACCTCGGTTCTCGACCACCTTGGAACTCGTCAAATTTGGTTCTCGCACTAGACTAGAAAAATGTGTCTCGGTTCTCATCGTTTGCTCGGTACTCGGCACACTTGCTTAAACTTGCACGAGTCGAGCTGTGCGACTCGTTTTAGCCATAACTCGATTCGTGATTCACGATTCAGTACACAGTGATTCAGTTTCACAATAGCCTTTGCTCAGTGAACATCTTTGCTGTGTTTCTCGTGTACACAGCAACCGAAAGGAAACCGAGGCTACAGTTAGCTTAGCAGCTATGCAAGTGTATGGAGTTCACCAATAGAGTAAGTGTTTTGCTTTTACTTTTCACTTTCGATCCATTACTCACTAAATTACATGAGAGTTTTCTACAATTCATTAGAAAATAAGCTTTGTGTTAATGATTTTGGCCAATTCTAGGTTAATGTAAGTGTTTTAAGCTTGCTGTTTGTAAGGTTTATAAGTTTGGCTCCTCTATGATAAAGAATAGACTATATTAAACTCCTCAGTGCATGATAAATTTAATTTGGATTTGTCGGAACATATCCCTAGGGAGAATCTGTACAATACAACTCCATTATTGCATATCCGTTGTTTTGTTCATGGTTTTGAATCCAGCTATGGGCTCAGCTACCAAAAAAATGCGAATTAAATACATACAGTATTTAATCAACAGTCCATACTGATAACATAAGAATGCTTTTTACGGAGCCACTCCTTCGTTGCTCGAGCGGTGTGTTTGGGATCACTGTCATGCTGGAAGACCCAGCCACGTTCCATCTTCAATGCTCTCACTGATGGAAGGAGGTTTTGGCTTAAAATCTCACGATACATGGCCCCGTTCATTCTTCCCTTAACACGGATCAGTCGTCCTGTCCCCTCTGCAGAAAAAACAGCCCCAAAGTATGATGCTTCCACCCCCATGCTTCACAGTAGGTATGGTGTTTCTGGGGATACAACTCAGCATTCTTCTTCCTCCAAACACGATGAGTTGAGTTTTTTTACCAAAAAGTTCTATTTTTGGTTTCATCAGACCACATGATATTCTCCCAATCCTCTTCTGGGATCATCCATATGCTCTCTGGCAAACTTCAGAACGGGCCTGGACATGTACTGGCTTAAGCAGGGGGACACGCCTGTCCACTGCAGGATCTGAGGGTCCCTCTCGGCGTAGTGTGTTGCTGATGGTAGCCTTGTTACTTTGGTCCCCAGCTCTCTGCAGGTCATTCATCAGGTCCCTTCATGATCATTTCACCGTTCTCATGATCATTTTGACCCCACGGGATGAGATCTTGCGTGGGGCCCCAGATCAAGGGAGATTATCAATGGTCTTGTATGTCTTACAATTGCTCCCACACAGTTGATTTATTCACACCAACCCTGCTTGCCTATTGTAGATTCACTCTTCCCAGCCTGGTGCAGGTCTACAATTTTTCTTCCCTGGTGTCCTTCAACAGCTCTTTGGTCTTGGCCATGGTTGAGTTTTGGAGTCTGACTGTTTGAGGCTGTGGACAGGTGTCTTTTATACAGATAACGAGGTCAAAATAGGTGCCATTAATACAGGTAACTAGTGGAGGACAGAAGAGCTTCTTAAAGAAGAAGTTGCAGGTCTGTGAAGAGCCGAAATCTTGCTGGTTTGTGGGTGACCAAATACTTATTTTCCACCATGATTTAACAATTAAATTCTTTAAAAAATTCTGTGATTTCCTGGATTTTTTTTCTCATTTTGTCTCTCATAGTTGAAGTGTACCTATGATGAAAATTACAGACCTCTCTCATCTTTCTAAGTAGGAGAACTCAGAAATCAGTGGCTGACTAAATACTTTTTTTGCCCCACTGTAATGTCTCATACAGTGTGAATTGTCTGGGGGAAGGGATTAATTAAATTTACAATGGTTCCTTATGGGGACAAAAAACTGCTCAATACTCATCATTTTCGGTTCCCAACAAAGCCTTCTGGAATGAATGAATGAATGTCAAGAACCGGGGGGTCAGTTAAAGGGATTAAAGCCAATTCACCCACCTGGAATTCCGGCTGTACAGTATGTGTGTGTAAGCATTAGCCTGTATTTTACCTGTTGGTAATGGATGCTGTTGCTGCCCACTCTCCCAGTCAGCAGCGGGCACGTTGGTGCGAAGCCAGCTTATTCTTACTGGCATCCATGGGCACAATAAGATAAACCATGAGACTGGCGTAGTGGATGGCCTGGCTGAACACCGTACTCTCTTCACTCTTCACCAGGTCCTGCTGTTTCTCCTTGCTCAGGCTGGGCCACATGCGTAGCTGCTCAGCTGCCAGATCCATAGCTGTTCGTTCTGACTCGGTGTTGGGGGCTGGATCCTGGTCCTACAGGGAACCAAGTGGGAAGATTCAGATGGATGGTCTTATAGCAAGCTTTCCTACAGATTTCCACCTGTATAGGTATTCAATCAGGGAAGACTTATTTAGCTAAGATAAAGGATGTCCATGACATTTATATTTAGTCATTTAGCAGACGCCTTTATCCAGAGCGCCTTACAACCCAAACAATTGTGGATTAATGGTTTTGCTCAAGAACCAAGGACCCAACTTATTTTATCTTCTGGTCCGTAGTCCAGAACATTCAGCGCTAGGCCACCACACTTATCAAAATCTTTTCCATAAATACAGTACTGTGCAAAAGTCTTAGGACTTGTTTTAGCAATGATTTAATGACCCTATGTAACACACAATCTATGACTGGACCCAAACATTTCAAACAAGGATTCGTCTCTCCATAATACTCTTCTACTGATATTTATTCCAAATCTTCTCACCCTGTTCCCCTTCTGAAAATGGTTTCTTGGAAAACTTGGCATCCCGATGAAGCTGCTATTGCTCTAGTGTAAAGGGAACTCACACTAAATACTTGCCACTGTAGCCAATAGAAGCTCATTTTTTTCTGATTATTTTCCTTTTTTAAACACTGCATACACATTCCCTGTCTTTTCTAGTTGTATTCTAATAAAGAGACTGGGAAATACTGTGTATGGCCATTACACCAATGCTTAAACAATGGTATAGCTAATCTAATGGTGGTCTAAGACTTTTGCACAGTACTGTACATATCTTCAAACTTTGTATATTAAAAAGCAATGCATTTTAAAATAAAATGCGTTCTAAAACAGCATGGCCAGCCCTGATGTAACCTAAATGATTCAACATGTACAGTTCAAAGGTTCAAGTCCCAGCACTGCCAAGCCTGATTTGCTTGGATTACGTGTAAAAGAAGAAAAAGAAGAATAAAAGAAGAATATCAGACATCTACAGCTTTCTGTACCTTAGGCCTGGCTGTGATGAGGTGCTGCTCTTCAGAGGAACTGAGGTACAGGGATCGGATCTGGTTCTGCACCTCCGAGTAGAAGGTGGTCTCCCAGAACTGCTGACTGGTCCAGATGGGGTGCTCTTGCACACAGGTATAGGCAAACTGGTTTACCCCGGGCGCCAGTTTCTGCAGGCAAATAACAGATTATGATCGCACATTTGATCTCTGACATGTAACTCAGCTCAACAAAATGTTAAAAATAACAGGCAGCATGAAAACCTCTAGGTTACTTCACTCGTAAAAGATACGGCCTGGAGAAAATAGGAAACCACTACAAATCTGCCAACGATTTTACAACCATCATTCTCTGAGGCCATCATTTTCCCAAGCAAATACATTTATTGTTCATAAGGAACAAAAACAAGTCTAGCTCCCATAGCATATTTTAAAAACAACATCCCAGCCTTTCAGATAGAAACTTGATATCCTGTACTAATAAATCTAAGAGGACAAACGCAAAAACAAGTCTGAGACATCAACTAGTTTGACCTACAAATACTTTCACATATACTTAATGACTCATTAGAGCAACACTGGCAGTTCAGCTGCTGTGCTTCAATAAAGCCAATTTTTCTCGCTCAGAGGGAACGCCACGTGCCTTTCTTTATCTCTTTTTTAAATCAGTTTATGATTTGTTTTCCTTTTCGCTATGCTGAAGAGAGACACTCACTGTTCTTTGCATTCCCCTAAAACCCAACAAACCACAGCCCAAGCAAAATGACAGACAGGAGGCGGCCACGTGAACTGACAGAGCTACACGTGACCAAGATGATGAGAAAGTGGGAAAAAGTTCTACTTTACCACTTTCAGAAATGAACAAGACATGACAGGTCAAGTCAGATTTATTTATGTAGTGCTTTTCACAATAGAGCATCGTCTCAAAGCAGCTTTTACAATTCTGGATTATCTTCCAATATCTAGAGCCAGTCCCAAATGGAGCAAGGAAAAACTCCCTAAACGATATAAGGAAGAAGCCTTGGGAGAACCAAGACTCCAATTCTCTTTGGGTGGCTTAGATGATAAAAGGGAACTAATTGATCTAGTCAAACAAGTCTGTAGTAATAGTTCAAAAACAGAAACTAAGTAAATATTAACAGATAAATAAAATATTGATATAGATAGGTTACAGTATGGACCCAAAAAGTATGACACAATGGTCTAATACAGTAAGAAACATGCAGTGGTGAGATGATGTCAACCAGCTTCAGCTTGTTCATCAGGTAGTGAGTGATCAATAATCCGATATCTGCTGAAAATCCGATCAACGAGTATACATGCACTTAAGTAATCAGGTAAGGGGAAACCTCCGGGTTTACATAACTTGGGTAATAACTGGAGAAAACCAATAGAAATCGTAGTATGGGTATATGCTATGAGAAATCCAATTACTGAGGTCAAAAACAGCTCTCTATCGGATTTCGCGATTTGAGTACACTGTACACATGACCACTTGAAGAACCTAATAACTGCAGAAATACAACTATGATTGGATTATTAAGTGCATGTAAACATGCTCATTGAGCAACAAAGCATCTCCTACGCAAACATACTTAAGCTCTTCAGAACGGACGATATCTAGGGTTGAATAATTGCATAATCTGATGGACTCTGATACCGTGGCTAGACTTTCCCAAAAGGACAACATTTAAAAAAAGGAGTGAAAGGAGATGGTTAGGAAATGTACGAGGAGTATAAGTGCAGGAAGTACACCAGGCTATCGGCCATCGCAGCTCCTCGGCCGTGGGCTTGCGCATGCGCGCGATTGGCCAGTTATATCGGCACAGATGTGACGGAGTCAGGCTGACCTGCTCCAGTTGCTGAGCAATGAAGTTTGCTTGTATAAGAGGTGGAGGGGGCAGGTTAAGTGCTCTTCAGTGTGCCAGCAAGAAGGAATGCTGAAAACACACAGAGAAAGTGCAGGCTGAGGAGAACGTATCTTTCAGCATGAGCACCAGGGCTGGGAACCACCTGCATTTTATTGATCCGACTCTGCTTATCGACTCCAAAATGGTGCAAAAAAGTTTACGTATAAGGTATAATTAAGGTATTAGGCATAATTTATTTATCAATAAACAGAGCGGGCTAATACTGGAGAGCCTGAAACTCCTAACAAAGCTTAACGAGGCTTAATATAGCTACTAAGACCTATTACAAGTAAAAAGCTTAACGTACTAAAACAGTGACCAAGGAACACCAAACTTCTCTCAATTACTAGTGGTCATAAGTAATCTCTACTGCTGAAACGATGGACCTGTGATCCAAAGGGAATGTAATAATTTTACATTAAACCTTTTACTTTTATCCCACCTCTGCCAAGCTGCCACTGTTGGGTCCTTGAGCAAGACCCTTAACCCACAATTGCTTGGATTGTAAGACTATATCAATTGTAAGTCGCTCTGGATAAGGGCGTCTGCTAAATGCTGTAAATGTAAATGTAATGTAAATGTACTTAAGTGGGAAGTAAAAAGCTTACTAAAAAGGATGACTTTCCCTTTTAGATCACATGTTCGTCATTTCAGCAGTACTTATTACCAGATTTAGTAAACTTGTGTGTTTTAGTACACTAAGCCATGTTAAGCTTTTTCCTTATAGGTTTAAATGAAGAAAAAAGCTTAATGTAAAAACGATTATTTTCCTTTTCGATCACAGGTTTGCCATTTCAGCAATAGAGATTATGTAACCAGCAACTGATCAAAGATCTGTACCCAGTTCTTGGAAATTGTGGAACCCCCAATGAGGACACAGCTATAAATAGACATGCACACACAAAAAGTTTGTTTTGTTTTGCACATGAAAAAAGATTTTCTTTAAGAGCCATTAGAAACCTAACTAATCCTTTGCAGCCTAACAAAGAGTCCAAATAATCCGATCATAGTCAGATTTCTGCAGTTACCTGATTATTCAAGTGGTCATGTATACAGCATACTCCACTCCAGAACTCAGATTAAGAAATCCAATAATTAGAGCTGAATTTTACCCCAGTAATCGGATTACTCATAGCATGTACACCAGTTATTCCATTATAATTCGATTATATTCGCATAAGTAGTCTGTGTATTTCTAAAGACGGCTTTATTTGGCCTCTTTTTCCATTGACTTTAGCTGGGTTTTTTTGCTGCTAGATCTGGCAACCCCCAGAATTAGACATGTCACGGATTTAAAGGGAGCGAAATGGCTATCCAACACATTGTGGAGGCTCTGGAATGCAGTATATACACAAGAAATGAATGATTTGATTATTTAATATTACAGTTTGAAGTTTATCTTGCATACCTCTATGAGATTAATGGCTGGATGCAAAGCTGAAATCTGATTACTGCCTGAGTCATGTAAACCCGAAGGTTTCCCATTGTCTGATAACTCAAGTGCATGTATACTCACTGAACGAACAAAATCTGATTTTCTGCAGTTATCAGATTATTATTATTACAAAACCCAGCTACAATAAAGAGCAGAAACTTGATATATGGGTCAGACTGTACAGAATGCAGGTTTTTAGCCCATTGAGAGAACATAACTTTAATTAGACTACGATATAAATACGATAAAGTACGATATAAATACTTAGGTTTAGAGAATCTGGCAGCTGAACTTACTTAATGCTAACAGACCTCTTCAGAGCCTGAATGGGGTTTGAAAGTACCCAACACAACCTGAATAAACCGGTTTCAACTGGAGACTTGAGGGCCGTTGAAGAGAATCTGATACGCTCAGCCTCAGTATATTTATGTCTGGAAGCACATCTCCTAAAAGCCATTCGGCGCATTCACAACTGCGAAATCTGTCAAGCAAACTGATGCAACAGGACAGCAGAACAACATGTTACGCATTTGACCAGACAAACTCTGGATTCTCCACGCACAAGGATTGCAGGAGTCTTACTCGGATGTTCCGCAGCGCAAGAGTAAACACGGCGAGGTCAGGAGCTGAACGGCTTAAGGAGAGCAGGGGTCAAGAGAGCGAATCATCGCGTCTGCTTTGACGAATGTAACAGCTTGACAAAGAAAACCTTCAAATCCCCTGCCGCACAAACTGTGACCGAAGGAATGCAAACAGTCGCACAGAAAGCCCAAGCTGTTTTCAGATCCACGAGACGCCCATATCCATTGAAATTTTCCACTGCGAATTCGGCTAAGCACCCATTTCCAAATACACAGTCGGCTCGGAATGATCAGCAGCCTTGGTAAAGAAGACCTTTGTGGTTAATTAGCTTAACCTCACACAATTCTAACCTTTAAAAACAAAAAAGTGTCACCATTAAGGACGTAAAGACACTGCTCGTGGTTCGATTCAATTCACAATACCAAGTTCACAATTCAGTTTTCTTACGATTTCTTTTTAGTTCTTAAGTGTAACCATGGAAAACAAAACATTTTCTAAATACAGTATTAATCAAAAAAGCTTCAGTCCCCTGCAATTCAAATAAATGACCAGAAACAGAGGATTATAATGGTAAAACAAATGTTCTATTGTTGCTTCATCATATATTAAATAACCGAGTGAAAAATTTTTTTTTTTCTGAAGAATAACTCAAAATGTGAACATTTCTTTTATTAAAAAAACAAACAAACAATAACCTTTAGCCTCCTGCAATTAAAGGAAATTACAAGGAGTATGGAAGTGTGACGTATGATTGCGCCCTCTGGTGTTCAAAAATGTAACTGCTTTAGATGACGTAATAATAAGAAAGCATGTGACATCATCAATCTCTACGATGGACACCGTGACATTTTTCCCATTGTACCTTAGTTACACTTATTTCCACACTGACATTTAAAACTCTGGGCAACCTCACTTTTTTCAGCATAATAACGCAAGATCTTTCTCTACAAGGCTTGATGAGGACATAGGAATAATTGTTCCAATGGATAATCCAACCAAGACCATGGTATCCTGGCAGAGGCAGACATCTTACCTTGCTTCACAAAGTCCATGAGGGCTTGTACGAAGTACGCAAGGCCTCTGGAAGAAAAACAGCCCAACAACAGAACAGATTGCAGCCTAATAGCAGGGATATAACCATCCTCGTCTGTAACGTTAACGTTCACCTGATCAAAGTCTGCTTGAATATCAGAGGTCTTAACAATAATAAAAAGAAATGAAACTGTCTTATATACATCTAACTCACGTACGAATGAGAGAAAGCTAGTACGAGCAAACTCTTGTGACACCTGTTGACAGAAAAGAGAACTGCAGTCTTGAAGGCAGTAAATAAGAATTACTGTATTGTACAGTACTGCACTAAATCTTTCCATATACTTAATCATTTTGTTATCTAAGCTACTGTGGCAATGGTAACGTCCGGTCAACGTCCATTTTGGTCAGCGTCCAGCGTCCTGGGACTGTGGTAGCCTAGTGGGTAAGGTACTGGACTATGGACCAGAAGGTCCAGGGTTCAAATCTCACCTCTGCCAAGCTACCACTGTTGGGTCCTTGAGCAAGACCCTTAAAACATTACTGTAAGATTGTATCAATTGTAAGTTGCTCTGGATAAGGGTGTCTGCTAAATGCTGTAAATGTATTCATTTCTTGTGGGACTGTGGTGGCCTAGTGGTTAAGTTACTGGACTCTGGACCAGAAGGTCCAGGGTTCAAATCCCACCACGTTAAATGGCGCACACGTGTACCTTTAAAAATGTGGTATATACCAAAACATTTTCTAAATGTTGTAGAACTGAGTTGTAACAACAGGTACATGGAGTGCACTTTGGCTACCAGTGGTGGGTTTTTGAATCCTTATTATCTGATGAGACATGAAAGTGCTAACATGAATGTAAGTTGCATTCATACGTCAAGCAGGTTAGCTGCGGGCCAAGGACAGTCCTGGAGGGACACAATCTGGGGAGCTATCGCAATAGAAACGAGTCGAAAACAAACAGGGGAAACTTGCAGTGACCAAGATTGAAGAGTGACCTGAGCACTGAGGTGCTTCCCATGCACAAAAACAGGCAGACCTTGACCACAGATTAATGGAGCTCCCTTGGAGGACTTCCAGACAAACACTTCAAACCCATTGAGAGGGCACATTTCAAGTGCAGATACATTTTATACATTTAATACGCACACAAGCGGGGAATATATTACGGCAAAAGCCGTGGCACCAGCTCTCTAATTAACGCAGACATTTAGGAATGCTTTTAATTAGCTTGCTGGTAAATGCCACGAGACTAGCACACATTTCTGTGAGGCTCCTCTGCGGTTGGGACACGGAAAAATAACTACATTTTACAGCCTAATTATCTGCAGTGTCTTTAAATATTTGACTCACTTTAACACAAAGGAAGCACGTTTCTCCTGCCACTGTGCAAGGAACATTAGTTGGAGCAAGCCGAAGTGGTGGAGAGGTCCATAAAAAAGCAAGCAGCTTGTAAAGTTATAATAACTTCGCTAATACGCTGCGAGAGCTGGGGCGGTTGAAAATGTTGCAGCGATAAAATCCTGGGGGGAAAATTTCTAACATAGTTCCTCCTGCACCACCTCATTACTACACATCTGCACGTGGACACGTGGACTGCGTGTGCTTGCAGTAATTCAGTAAGCAAATGCAATATGATTATGGATATAAGTCAAGATGGCAGCCACAAGGGTTCAGGTCATTTCATGTGGACTCTCCTTTTCAGCTCACCCCACAGGTTTTCAACTGGATTTAGGTCAGGATCTGATATGGCAACGTTGCAAAGTTTGATTACGCGCTCGCTGAGCAGATTTTTGGGTAACTGTACTGGTCTAAAATCCAAACAAGGTTCAAAAAGTCTTTGATTAAAAAGACACACAGATCTTCTAACTTAATAATTAAGATATAATGTTCTTCTTATATACCAAACCCCTTCCGAAAGCTTGTTGCCAAAAAGTGCTATTTTTTTTTTTAGTCTTATCCATTCCAACATTAAGTGCATTTACATTATCCGATTCTTCAAGGGGTCAGACAGGCAGAATTATGGTCTGGAAATAGTATGAAATCCGATAAAGAAAGCTGGATTTTATCACAGTAGTCGGATTTCTCAGTGCATTAATCCTTTTAGTCGGATTTCAATCGGTTTTCTCAGTCTGTGGTTGCCAGGTCCACTTATTCTAAGAGACTTTGGGATTTGACCTGGTGGCTTATTTTTCTCGCAAGATCTGGCAGCCCCAGAATTAAACGCAGTACGAAATAAAAAACAGCATAACAGCTACCAAACACGTTTGTGAAGACTCTAAAATGCAGTACATGGTCAAGGAAATGAAGAATGTCATAATTTAAGTAATAAAGTTTTTCCATTTACGTCACAGGCTTCTGCAAAATTATTGGCTGCTTCCAAAGTAGAAAAATATACCTTGAGGTGTCCCACTATCTGATTACCCAAGTTCAACTCATTGATTGGATTTACTGACAAAATCTGATTATCATTAGCGGATTATAAAGTGCATGATAACGCACTCATCTTCTATTCCGCTTATCCATTTCAGGGTCACGGTGGCAGCAGGGCAAGCAAAGAAGCCCAGACATCTCTGTCCCCCATACCTTCTACCAACTCCTGGGGGATCCCCAGCTGCTCTGAGGCCAGCTGGGAGATATAATCCATCCAGCGGGTCCTGGGTCTACCCGGGGCCTTCTAGTTGGCAGTGCCTTCTACACCTCTAGCTGGAGGCGTCCAGGAACCACCTCAACTGACTCCTCTCAACGGCAAGGAGAAAGCTCATTTCGGGCACTTGGACTGTGGCAGCCTAGCGGTTAAGGTACTGGACTCTGGACCAGAAGGTCTAGGGTTCAAATCCCACATCTGCCAAGCTGCCACTGTTGGGTCCTTGAGAAAGACCCTTAACCCACAATTGCTTGGATTGTAAGATCGTATCAATTGTAAGTCGCTCTGGATAAGGGCGTCTGCTAAATGCTGTAAATGTAAATCTGCGATCCGGTCATTACCCAGAGCTCATGACCATTGGTGAAGGTGGGGACGCAGATCAACCAATAAATTGAGAGCTTCGCTTTAAGGCTCAGCTCCGTCTTTATCCACTATGGTCCGGTACAGCGACTGCCGACACTGCACCCAACCTACAGTCGATCTCACGATCCCTCTTCCCATCACTCGTGAAGACCACGAGATACTTGAATTAATCCACTTGGGATAGGTTCTCACCCCCTACCTGAAGGGAGCATGACAGCAAATGCCTGGAGTTTATCTTGATGGTTACATGGGAGAAAAGGCCTTTATCTAGCACGCTTTTCGAACAGTCTCTTGTGGCAGTTGATCGCACACTCGTAGACTTGGTGGCTCCAAAAGGTCTGCTACCTCCTGCAAATCCACTATTGTATTTGTAAGGCTAATAAATTAATTCCAGTACTTCAAAATGCAAGATGCCTGGCACTGCATTGTAATCTTAGGCCTATGTTCAGCCATGGAAACGCATTTCATGAAACTCGAGACGCACAGCTCTAGTGCTAATGTTGTAATCAGAGGCAGTTTGGATCCTCGAGATCAGTCAATTACTAAGGTCAGCATCCATCACAATCACCACGTCCCAACCAGCACGCGAAAGCGTCTATCAATCTTCAGCTTTCCCAAACTCCCCAGCTGAAGTGGTTGAGATGCGATATCAGGATTTCCCAGCATAAAGCTATTTCGCACCAGAAGCGACGCGGTATGCCCAGGCTCCATTACACCTAACAACCCACAGTGGTCAAAACTAACCAGAATAATTGGGAAGCCTTTAGCTCTGTGGTTTCTAACCTTGCAGCAAACATGAGCATACATGGTAGGATATTACTGTAGCTGGTTAAACACTACCTAGGCTACAGTGCACCTATTGGGGGAAAACAAGCTTGGCATCAATTACTTTTAACCTACAACAAAGTTCAGTAGTATACGCTCACATTGGTCTGGACTAGATCAGTTTATATATCTGATTTGAGATTCCTGAGCTCGTTGCATCAGAAATGTGTCTCCAGGAGCAGACAGTATTAAATCATATCCCAGTTGACCCCTCTTGTATCTCAGATTAAAAGTGGGAAGGCACAATGTGCCTTTATGTTATGCCAAGAACAGCTCCAAAAAAACAACATATCGTGTGTACGCAGACTATTGGGGAAAATGCGATAGAGGGGAAAAAAAACTGCTAAGCAAACAGGGCTTCAGTTGAAGGTGATAAATTGATGCACAAATAATAAGTCAAGAGCTTAAGCTAAACGATCCTGACTTACCATTTGCGTAAGCAAACTGCATACAAACCCCATTCCTTCGCAAAGCTGGGAGAAATTAGTGTTTTGGAGCGGCGAGTCGCACACAGGCCTTCATTAATCACCCCTGCCAGGTTTCTCAATATCAGAGCTGTTTCACCTTCACACCAACCTGCCTGCTTTAATTAACTTTGCTTGTTACTAACTGCACGTAGGAACAACAGGAATATGAGGAATAGTTTTCAGATGTCTTAACGAATCGTAAACCCATGCAAGGCTGCACATCTGGTCAGTGAACTATTCTCTGGCTCTCCAGAACACTTTGGACAGCGGGTGGTCAAGCTGCATCTACACAACTATGCAATGTGCTGGTTGTGTAAGTACACACCACGAGCTGTCCTACAAACAAAGATGATGTCAGGGCCGACCCCATGGGTGGAAAAGCATTTCTCGGCAGTGTTTAACTTTTCGGATTTTTCAAGTCCATTGCATCAAGAGCTCTCCGAGTGTGGTCGACTATTTTGTTTCGATTATAAGGAAAGGATGGCACTGATTGTGGCTAAACTGCTGTTCTGGTTGCTTTTGCAGGAACGGTTCCGGGGGGGCGTGGGGGGTTTGGGTGGGTTAGGTGGTCAGCGCGGGCCAGTGCCCCATGGCAACAACTCGAACCCCCTATAAATGAGGTGTCAGTTACCTCAATCTTACGAACACACAGCAACAATGCATATTTAGTTCTAAAGTAATTGGCCCCCCAACACAGCCACTGGCCACAGCCTGGCCCCCCAGCGTCAAATGGTGGTGAGTTGGCATTCTCTTCCAAGCCTGCCATAGACAGGTTAGTGCTTCTGATATGCCATAAACGAAGACATGCAAAAATCCAGAATCCACATAAGAATCTGGAAAAGCGATAGAAGTAAACTCCTTCAAAGCAAGTGTGGGTTGCACTGGCCTTCTGTCCATCCAGAGCAGATGTGCTGCAAAAATGCCTGCCTTTGGGGAGTTAATTGGACGACAGCAGATGCTGTTATCATGGAAAGGATCAGGGCTTGCCCCCCATGAGTTCGATAGTTACATCAGACGTCCCATAAGCGTGCACTAAGTCATTATGTCAGTACATTTCAGGGCGGCTTGAACTCGCATACTTGTGGAAAGAAAGCACCAGATGTCAGTTGTGTCTGTCCCTATGACAACAACAGTGTGAACCTCCGGTAATCTGTACCGCAGGTCACAGTCACCAAGAGCCAAGGGAAGACAAAGTAGCCTCGGGGTTTGAAAAATGAAAGATTGGAGACTAGCAGTGCACCTCAATGAAGCAAAACAAGGACAGAATGTTTCCTCAAGCCTACTGCCTGATGTTACAAAGACTGTATGAGTGGAATGTGTGGTAGGGATTCATTCTAAGCTTAATTCTGTAGATGATGGTAATGCAGAACCTCTAATCACAAACATGGTCACTAGAGGTATGCGAAATGTATTGTCCACAATATCTTAATTTGTTGTCTTAAAGTTGTGCGAGCTGATATAATCGAGTACGGCACTCGCTTTACTACAACACTGTCAAAACCACGCCCTAAGAGATCACATATGCAGAATGCTAGTACCACATGCTGCATGAAGTTAAAAATAAGTGTACTAACTGTGCCAGGAGGCAAAACACAGACACCACCAGGTTCGCAGTCTACGTAGTAAGATTTAATTGCTAGATGCGGATCAGCCTCACTTGCATGGGGGTGGTTTGTCTTTCAAAGGATAGTTGTTGCTCAGAAGATGGTGATCTGCAAACTAAACTCGACAACGGACTTATTTCACCATGTGTAAACTAACCACCATATGAATATTATGACAAATTTCAGGAGTCACTTGTCTATGATAAAATCAATAAAAGCATCGCACACCCCTGGGACTGTGGTAGCTTAGCGGGTAAGGTACTGGACTATGGACCAGAAGGTCCATGGTTCAAATCCCACATCTGCCAAGCTGCCACTGTTGGGTCCTTGAGCAAGACCCTTAACCCACAATTGCTTGGATTGTAAGAATGTACCAATTGTAAATCGCTCTGGATAAGGGCGTCTGCTAAATGCTGAAAATGTAAGTTCGCTTTGAAGTCACACTTTTTAAATGACATAGGGCTTTGACTTACACTCGATATTATCAAAGTCTGTAAGAACTATTCCTCCAAAAACTAGTTTCTATCCAAACTTTTCGCAAATGTTATGCGCATTTACAAATTTCGGGAGAAAAAAATGTTTCCATACACTACCGTTATGTGAAGAAACTTGATGGCGTAGGCTAATACGATCAGCGGTGGCATCAAAACGAACAAGAATGGAGGAATTTAACTCAGTCTTTTAGCGGAATAATCTTTACAGCCATGTACAATCCTTTTATGGCTTTTATTTACATTCAGTCAGGTTGACTATTAAATCATACCTAAATGTAACAATACTGATTTGGTTTTGTTTTTGGTCCGATCAGATAGAGCGAAGTCATGTGACTTGATCCGTCATTCACAGCTTGGAACGTCATCGTTTATTCACAAAACCCTTTTCCATCACCTGTTTGGGCATTTCAGCTTTTGGTGATATTCTAACTTTTCCATGTAGTCCTTGCGTAAAACTCTTTTGGCTGGTTTTTTCTAATTTCTAATTTTCCATTCAGATTTTTCATTGCGCAATATCAAAATTCGCAAAAACTTGGTGGATGGACAAACTGCTACTAACAACCCTTATTCAAGCTACAGTCCCTGAATTCTTTGCCACCCAGCCCCTAGGACTCTACAGATAAGATGACATGAACTTGACTAATGTGTCAGTTTAGGGACTTTGGACTTGACTAGCACGTGACAGACTCTATCTGGATTTAAAAGCTGCTAACTAGCGAATTTGACGTGAACTTGTGGTTTAGGGACTTCATTAGATCACTGATAATGGTTGTATGACAGTGGTTACTCAAGGTGCTTGACTGAGTTCAAATAGGAGCAAATTAGGGCGATCTGAAGAAAGCGTCTATTGATGGGGGTGTTGCTCCGATTCATGATACTGAGATCACGATTCAATTTTTGTACTTTTTAAAATTTCTGAAGTGTAAACAATGCAAAAAAAATGTTTGAAAACAAAAAACCTGTTCAAAAAAAATGTTCTACTGTAGCTTCACCATATACGGTGGTACCTCGCTTCCCGTTGTTAATTCATTCCAAAAGCTTTGTCAAGAACCGAGTACAGTTCTCCCATAAGTAATAAACAATAATCATTTTTATTTCTGAAGAATAACAATTCTAAATAATGTATACCTATTACAGTTAGTGTACAGGAGCATTACTTGATGTTCACTGGTGCCCTCTGGTGTTCATTAAATGCAATTGCATAAGATGGTGTAATAAACAGAACGCATGTGACACGGTATTCCTCCACAATGCACCCCTAATTACACCCCTAATGAGTTGTAATTGATCACAGCCATACAAGTGGACTGTAAAAGCTTCAACGGAACGTCTTTATTACTTTTTAGTCACTCAACTAAAAAAATAAGATTACCAGAACCATACCCTTGTAATGTTAGTTATTCTGAGCCCCTCACGGATCGCTGAGCTCCTCACCCGATCACAGAGAGTTTGCCCAGCAACCCGCCAGAGAAAACTCTTAAAATGCAGATGTTTGTTTAAAGTATCACCATGTAACTTTGACAACACTTGTATAAATGCATGTAAATGTAGATGGACAGACTTATCAACACAATTCCAAAAATGTTAATGAGTCAACTTGCATCATGCCTCACAATCAAGTTATTCCTGAGATCTAGATACCACATGAAGGCCTGACCTTCGTAAACACTCACCCGATAAAAGGCTGTCGTCAGGGGCAGCAGGGCTGCAGCCACTGTGTACTCTTCAGAATTGGAGCAGTCCTGTTGACAGACAGAGTGTGTCAGATCTGACATTGTACAGACGAATGAACAGAAATTGGGGAATAAACGTTCATGAAAAAACGGTCCAACAGGTTCAAATTATATTTGGATGATTATCATGTTTAATAGCTGTAATCATGTTTTTAAACAGCCGTTGGCCTGGTCTGCCAGTTACTCATCATCGTTCTGGCAAGGTCACGCTGAATTAGGTCATGTCCATACACTTCCAATACACTTGAATACTCTTTGCTCTGACTCACTTTGAGGAATGTCCCAATTTTCAGATAATTGAATGATATCCATTCCCGTGAGACACCGAAGTTGCAAGATTCAAGCATTACAAAGTAAACTGTTGAAACCTTCATGAGGCGTTATTGAAAAAGGCCTATTCCTATCATAAATACATCACTGTCCTGGAACTTCAGTAATACCATTATTAGCATTTTCCAATTTACTGATGCGTTTAACCTCGCAACCTCAGGCCTATAGGCATGGCCGTGTATTCAATTGCTCAATGCTAACAAATGTCTGGAAACAAGACACTCCTTGACAAGCTTTGAGATGGAGGAATGTTTTATAACAGACATTACGTGGCAGTACTTCCTTTTCTAGATTGCTTTGCCTCACTCTTACCGCATGCTGCCACACTGAATGTCAGTTCTACTACAGCTCCATTGACTCACCATTCCATCATTGGCAGATGTGGGCAGAGTAGCAAATGTGTTTAGTACTGTGTTTATAACTCCATTGATTTCAAGTAGCTCAAGGATAAAACTGCACATATAAACAAACACATAAAATGTAGAGTACATTCAACATTCAGAATCTGCTCTTATGTGTAGACCAAAACCTGGAGTACAGTAGCATGACACCAAAATCCACAACACACCATGGCACACTAAAGATTTTTGCAACTTTATAACCAGAAAACCAACAGTTTGTGCAGAAATACACAAAGATAATACAACATAAACCATTATTTTAAAGCAAATTTCCATCCCTCGTTAGTGAGTTCTGATCAAATACAGGAATAGCATCTTATTAGGTACACTTAATACTTAACACTTTAAAACTACAGCAGCAGAAGACCACACCAGGTGCCACTCCCAAGAACAGGCAACTGAGGCTACAATTCAATGTCGGGGTGATCGAACATGGTGTGGGGGGATACTTTCATTGGACACTTTGGCCCTTCTGACAGCTACTTCCAGCAGGATAATGCGCCATGTCACAAAGCTCAAATAATCTTGGTTTCTTGGACATGACAACGAGTTCACTGTACTCAAATGGCCTCCACAGTCACCAGATGTCAATCCAATAGAGCACCTTTGGGATGTGTTGGAATGGGAGATTAACATCGTGGATGTGCAGCCGACAAATGTGCAGCAGCTGCGTGATGCTCTCATGTCAATATGGACCAAAAGTATGGAGGAATGTTTCCAGGACCTTGTTGAATCTACGCTACAATGCATGAAGGCAGTTCTGAAAGAAAAAGGGGGTCCACATCTCTAATACTTGTTAAAAGAAGCACATTCAGACATTTAATATTCAGCCACAGCTAACGGAAAACCCAACAAAAATGACCAACAAAATGAAAAAAATTTACATTTTCTTTATGAATTTATTCAATTCAAAAAAATGCCAAAACGTGACTTAAGAAAATGAGTAGAGACTAACTGTATTACTCATCTCCGGTCAGATTTCCTCATGCTCTTTCCTGAACACGATTTAGACAGTAAATAACGTGGGTACGACTTGAAGGAATCAAAGGTCAGATTATTTTTAGATCTCTGTGGATTGTGCAATACAACTTTTACCGACTATCTCCTCAAACACTTCGGGCCCCTCTTACGAAATGAAAAAGATAGACTGCATAGTGGAGACCACATGCAAAAGAAATTCCTGTGCAGTGCTTTATCTGGCTGTTGTATAAAACAACTTTGTTTACAGCATTCCCGTAAAACAGAAGAAGGTGGCATGGGTTCACATCTGGACTGGTAGGAATGAGCTAGGATCCCATTCTCAACAGGCACACATGGTACTGTCAGACGTAAACATTGTGCTTTCGCTATCCCTTGTCGTTACGGATCTGACGATCCAAGGACCCTGGAAGCAAAGCTGACAGCTCACACACTGCCACAACATCAACGGAGGTGACCTACAGGCTCGTTCAGGGTTCAGAGTCTCTTCAATTCTGCATAAGCCAGAAATTTAAGATGCATACATGAGATGTATAGGTACAGTGGTGCTTGAAAGTTTGTGAACCCTTTAGAATTTTCTATATTTCTGTATAAATATGACCTAAAACATCATCAGATTTTCACACAAGTCCTAAAAGTAGATAAAAAGAACCCAGTTAAACAAATGAGGTACAAAAATATTATACTTGGTCATTTATTTATTGAGGAAAATGGTCCAATATTACATATTAGTGAGTGGCAAAAGTATGTGAACCTCTAGGATTAGCAGTTAATTTGAAAGTGAAATCAGAGTCAGGTGTTTTCAATCAATGGGATGACAATCAGGTGTGAGTGGGCACCCTGTTTTATTTAAAGAACAGGGATCTACCAAAGTCTGCTCTTCATAACACATTTGTGGAAGTATATCATGGCACGAATAAAGGAGATTTCTGAGGACCTCAGAAAACAGCTGCTCATCAAGATGGAAAAGGTTACAGAACCATCTCTAAAGAGTTTGGACTCCACCAATCCACAGTCAGACAGGTTGTGTACAAATGGAGGAAATTCAAGACCATTGTTACCCTCCCCAGGAGTGGTCGATCAACAAAGATCACTCCAAGAGCAAGGCGTGTAATAGTTGGTGAGGTCACAAAGAACCCCAAAGTAACTTCTAAGCAACTGAAGGCCCCTCTCACATTGGCTAATGTTAATGTTCATGAGTCCACCATCAGAAGAACACTGAACAACAATGGTGTGCATGGCAGGGCTACAAGGAGAAAGCCACTGCTCTCCAAAAAGAACATTGCTGCTCGTCTGCAGTTTGCTAAAGATCACGTGGACAAGCCAGAAGGCTATTGGAAGAATGTTTTGTGGACGGATGAGACCAAAATAGAACTTTTTGGTTTAAAGGAAACAAGTTATGTTTGGAGAAAGGAAAACACTGCATTCCAGCATAAGAACCTTAT
>JAJAGP010001552.1:78701-144309 GCA_025084515.1 Ancistrus triradiatus | reverse complement strand
CTATTTCTGTGACATTGTTTCCGACAGACATAATTTATTTGTTACCAGTTACGCAATATTAGAACACTGCTTCGCGTACACTCACAGCGTGGTGCTGACAGGCCTGGAACAAGGACCCAGTGCATGTGAATGCAGCGTATGTGCGATTTCAGCATTTCTCAGCATCGGACTCATCCCGTGCGCACAGCACAAACAAGAACTGGTATCTCCACTGCCCGTCAGGCATCAACACTTTGTGCCGGCCCTCCCTTTTCCATCGAGTGATGACATCTCCGAGATTGAGACACGAAAACAATTAGAGAGGGCGCCAGGCTATCTGCTATTTTTATTTCCTTTACAGGCCAGCTGAGACAAATCCACTGACCCTGGCTCACCGCAAGCCAAATCATGACCAAGTGTCTGGAAAATAGGAGGACACTAAATAGAATACAGACACAAAAGGAAAGAATTAGGAAATGAAACAATTCAAAAATCGGAAAAAAACAATGCCTTTCTTTGAAGAGCCCCGATTCTACTAAATATTTAGGAATCTATTATTTACAGTCTAACCAAACAGTGCAATCACAAATAAATCCTAGTACCCTATAAATGTGGCTCAACACAACACCGTCACATGTGCTCCCTGATTTACGATGATGAACCGATCGTTCCGATAAACCCATCGCAAGTTGAATGCATCGCGGAGTGTGATATATATTGTATACATCATAGCGTAGCTTCAATTAAACTGGCTTAAAACACTAGCATTAACGTACAGCTGGGCAAAATCATAAGATGAAGCTTATTTTATAACAAAGGATTGAATAACTCGTAGATTTTCTTGAACGTTTTGAAAGTGAAAAACAAAATGATTAGTCCATTGCCGCTGCCTAGATGCCCAGCGTCTGCAGTAGAGCGTCATACTGTGTATCACTTACCTAGGGAAAAAGAATCTAAATACTGAATGTGTATTCATGTGTAATATCAGATTCAAATAGTAGTGTCAAAATATGGGAACCACACCATTGGAATTTGGAGTGTGTCTGTACTTGCCACTGGTGAACTCTGGGTGCTAGAATAGCTGCTAAGCTAACTGCAGCCTGTGTTCTGGAGCGTTCAATTCCTGTCTTGCTTTCGGTTGCCTCTTATAAACCAAGTTTTTTTGGACTCGTGGAGACTTATTTGCACTAACCACACAGTACTGTAGATGTAAAAAAAAAGAAAAACATGATACTAAATACTAGCAGAGATCTTGTGTGAACCTGAATCACTAAACTCAATCGTGACTCATGAATCATAAATCAAGTTTCGGCTAGAATGACACACAACTTTACTCAAGTGCACTCAGTAAAGAGCAAACGACGAGAACCAAGACAATTTTTTCTAGGCACATTGGGTCGAGAACCGAATTCGACTAGGTCTGAGGTGGTCGAAAACCGAGGTACCACTGTCTATCAGTCTTGTAGATCATTTAGACTGGTAAAGTCAAAATATGGTAATCACAACATCGTAACTTCTGTACTTGCCACTGGTGAACTCTGGGTGCTAGAATAGCTGCTAAGCTAACTGCAGCCTGTGTTCTGGAGCGTTCAACTCCTGTTTTGCTTTCGGTTGGCTCTTATAAACCAAGTTTTTTTGGACTCGTGGAGACTTATTTGCACGAACCACACAGTACTGTAGATGTAAAAATAAAGAAAAACATGATACTAAATACTAGCAGAGATCTTGTGTGAACCTGAATCACTAAACTCAATCGTGACTCATGAATCATAAATCAAGTTTCGGCTAGAACGGCTCATAAATTTACTCAAGTGCACCCAGTAAAGAGCAAACGATGAGAACCAAGACAATTTTTTCTAGGCACATTGGGTCGAGAACCGAATTCGACTAGGTCTGAGGTGGTCGAAAACCGAGGTACCATTGTATATCAGTCTTATAGATCATTTAGGCCAATAAAGTCAAAATATGGGAACCACACCATCGGAATTTGGAGAGTGTCTGTACTTGCCACTGGTGAACTCTGGGTGCTAGAATAGCTGCTAAGCTAACTGCAGCCTGTGTTCTGGAGCATTCAATTCCTGTTTTGCTTTCGGTTGGCTCTTATAAACCAAGTTTTTTTGGACTCGTGGAGACTTATTTGCACTAACCACACAGTACTGTAGATGTAAAAATAAAGAAAAACATGACACTAAATACTAGCAGATCTTGTGTGAACCTGAATCACTAAACTCAATCGTGACTCATGAATCACAAATCAAGTTTCGGCTAGAACGGCTCATAAGTTTACTCAAGTGCATCCAGTAAAGAGCAAACGACGAGAACCAAGAAAAACTTTTCTAGTCACATTGGGTTGAGAACCGAATTTGACGAGGTCTGAGGTGGTCGAAAACCGAGGTACCACTGTACATCAGTCTTTTAGATTAGTAAAGTCAAAAGGGAACCACACCATCATAACTTGGGGAGCGTCTGTACTGCCTTTCCAGCTACAACACAATCCCAATGAGGAAATATCTCTAATTCTACTACAGGTGTCTAGAGTTTAGTGCAACTATGCATGTCTATAAAACTGTGGAGAATCGTGATTTATGACTGTACAGCAGTCGAACCAAAAATGTGAATGTTTTCGACAGCAGTGGTGTCTGTACAATGGTTATTCCTGCTACATCCATTGAGGATATTCATTCCTCAGGTCAGGGCGTATGTCCATTGTTTATTTCCCACTAGGGAAAAAAAGGATGAGGGTCAACTTAAGCCTAAAGGCGTCTTCCAAGCTGCTGTACTTTTTGGATACGAGTCCATGAACGCACATATTAAACCTACAGGCCTCTTGTGGATGATCCCTTCAAGTATCCATTAGTCCCTTTAACGTCCCATCCCTGCTTCTTCCTGGTGAGGAAGTGTGGGGACACCAGTGCCAAATCCCAGAACTGGTGCATGGTTCCACCAATGAATGAGTTACTGAAATAAAATTCTTAGCAGAAAGAGTAAGCGCAATTAGGACAATGAGACTATGGTTTTTTCTATCGACTGCAGTCCACACCGACGCCTTTTCTAATGACCATCAACTTTTATCAACAATTTCATTCTTGTGCTTCACGTTATACCTTTTAACCGGTCACACCTGCAGTCTCCGTTAGCATAGTTTCGCACTCCCACTGCACCCTACACATTCCCATACCGCTGCAATATTGATACCTCTGTCCTGTCCTGCATTTCCCTGATCTCACCCTCGGCTATTTAAACCCCTTGTTTGAAGTGCTTGGGGTGGAGCCAAGCGCTTTCAGGGGTTGTTTGTGCGTTCAAGCTGTTCCCTATAATCTCTTGTTGTTTGCTATAAGTGGTGGTCTCCGCTCTCTGGCTTGGCATGACATTTCAAAAATTTTCGATCTTTTATCCGTCACCCAAAATCCAACGTGCCACTTGACCAATTCTGTCAGAAAACTCTCAGTAGCTGAAACGTCTGGTATCAACCGTCAATGCATTTACTGCTTAGACAGCTCCACCTTATCGGCCTATACCCGTCAGGTGTCTCCCATTAGAACGTCTCCACGTGCCGCTAAGCTCGTAAGGCTGTTTTCGACACTAGAAAAAAGTCCATGGTTGCTCCAGCTGAGACACAGCAGGGAGAAAGGTCTGCAATACGTTATCTTCATTATCCATTCCTAACATTTTTTCATATTACATCGCAGCCAAGTGCCCTTTGCTCTGCAGCAGTCTCTGTAAATTAAAGTGACCTGCTGTATACAAAGCCCCTCTCTCTCATACACTCTGCAGTCTGGCATGCTCACACCGTGCAGCTGAATTAAATGGTTTAGAAGAATCAAGTATGGATTTAATGCACTGAATGTGGACTGCATGATTCGAGGGACCTGCAATCAGCAGTGCGGCATTACATAAAGCCTCTGGTATCTTTTAAAAAACATTTCAGACACATGGATTCAGTCTGACAATAATAAATAAATGATTCGCAACAGGCACTCTTGGCCTACAACATAGTTTTGTATTATTTACACAACTTTAGCATTCCGATGATGATGATGTATTGTAAACCCAAGGTGAAACCGCACTCACTTTAATTGAATTCATACCTTTCAGTGATCACTGTACAAACTGCGCTAATATGCATATTCCTCTCCAGAGGACTGGCCTTTGCTTGGGGGGGTCAGAAATACAACGAGGTGGCATACCAGAGTCTCTCCTTATACTCCGCCGAGGGCAAAACCTCACAGGAGAGCGCATGCTTGACCTCGCATCATATTCACGAACTGTTAACAGCTTGAGCCGCAATGCCCCCGACCACTTTTACAGCTCCCACATCCAGTGACCTGCAGCGCCGTGTTGTGCCGAAGCTCATTCCACGGCAGATGTTGGGACTAATAGCCACGCTGGTTTAATAGAGCAAAATATGCCAGGAACTCGGAGCGACTTCATAAAAGTTCCCCGGTTAAAACAGCCACGCCGCTAAAATCCCCAAAACTCATGATGCAAAGCCATAAAACAAAAGACTAGCAGCGGGACCTAGTTACGCAATGATTGATGGCACAGCAGCGGTTGGGAGAAGCAAAGAAATTATAACGAATTTCTTATGCACTCACCATAAGGGCATCCCAACCCCTTTAAGGAGGGAACCCGGTGATCTATGGAGAGTTTGTTCACTCAAAACGGTCATAAATTAAAAACAAGACTGCAACTGGAATCGAACCCTTGGCACATTGTTAGCCCGGATCAGTTTCCATGTGGTGATAAGCTTGATACGAGTCACTGCAGAGTTATGTAAGTCAGACGCGTTTCCAAATCAATAACTCAACAGCAGTGAGCGAGTTACATGACTTGTATGGCAAGCCACCAACCTGGCTAGAATCCACACTACAGACTGGTGCTTGAAATCCAAACCTGCTGTAGTCCATGAAAACGCCCGGAGGCCTAAATACGAAATGGTACTGGAAGGTGGCAGCTACGAGCATCAGAGTGGGAATCATTTGTGGTCCACCTCTTAACATCCAAGTACAGTGGTACCTCGGTTCTCGTCATTAAGTCGTTCCAGAAGGCTTGTCGAGAACCAAAAATGTTGAGTACTGAGCAATATTTCCCATAATGAATAATGTAAATTGTATTCATCTGTTCCAGAGCCCCAGAAAATCCACACTGTATGAGGCAATGCATTAATGGAGATGTATTGTTCAGGTGCTTCCTGATTTCTGATGGGGATATGTTCCTGAACTCATGAACTGAGGAGTTTAGCGAGTGTGTGGTAGAGCGGTCTGTACTGTATCATGATAAGTTAATGTTTAAAACACTTACATTAACCTACAGTTAGCCAAAATCATTAACACAAAGCTCATTTTGTAATAAGGTATTGAAAAATCTCGTTATTTAGTGAGTAATGGATTGAAAATGAAAGGTAAAAGCAAAACACTTGCCACTGGTGAACTCTGGGTGCTAGAATAGCTGCTAAGCTAACTGCAGCCTGTGTTCTGGAGCATTCAATTCTTGTTTTGCTTTCGGTTGGCTCTTATAAACCAAGTTATTTCGGACTCGTGGAGACTTATTTGCACTAACCACACAGTACTGTAGATGTAAAAATAAAGAAAAACATGATACTAAATACTAGCAGAGATCTTGTGTGAACCTGAACCACTAAACTCAATCGTGACTCGTGAATCATAAATCGAGTTTCGGCTGGAATGACTCGTACAAGTTTACTCAATTGCGCCCAGTATCGAGCAAACGACGAGAACCAAGACCAATTTTTCGAGTCACACTGGGTCGAGAACCGAATTCGACAAGGTCTGAGGTGGTCGAAGACCGAGGTACCACTGTACATCACTCTTGTAGATCATTTAGACTTGTTTGAGGCTATTCCGAGAACTCTGAGGTGTAAGTGTTAGAGAAGTGTTAAGTGGAAGAGCTCACCTGCAGAGCACAGTTCATCATGCGCACTATGTAATCGAACTGCTGGTGGTCCAGGATGGCCCGGTTCTGCTGCACATGCAGACTGAGCTCTTCAGTCAGACACTGCCGAGCCGCCTTGCCTTTCAGAGCTCGCAGGGCAGCGGGGAGAGCCTGTACACAACACATTCACATCTCACTCAGCACCAGAACAAAGGCTGCGGACCTCCACTGACCCCGTCAACGTCGAGCACCGCCATGGCTCCATTTGTAAGGAAATATGTTTCTGCCCTCTAATTCCTCTCGTCGTGGCTTGACTCTTTTAGTCTTTTAAGTTAATACATTCATGATGTACATTCTTAATTCGGTATTTCCTGCTATGGGCTCATAAAAGTTTTATTTCAGACCTATATGTAATTTGAAACTGCAGCACTACACAGTACATTGTAACATAATGGTCTGCACATAGAATCCACTCACAAGGAAAACACTACATTTAGTCTAGCTTCGGTCTTAACAACAGACACAGGGATTAATCTGTACTATTGCTTACTTTAAATTAGTGCACGGATTTAATTGCATTTTGCTTGCTCATTTTTGATGTGCCAGTTCATAGCAGGACTGGCAGGGGTCGCTGTTATGATCTCCTGACAGGCCATCAACAATTCAGACACAATTGTGAACAGCATTAAACATTTATGTGACTTGAGCTCTTCTGTCCATTCGAACCAGACAGGATGGGATTTCCTGCTCTCATGCATCGATGAGCCATCGCCAGTTCATGGCTTGTCCCTTGATGGACCAGTCTCAGTAGGTACTCACACTACTGCTGACCGGTAGCACCCCAGAAGTCTTGTTTAGGAGATTTACTTTTGCATGTAGTCACCCTTAGCCAGAGTGAATTATAATCTTGTATGTTGTTAAAGTAGCTCACATCTCTCCCACATCCAAGATGTCAATTATGAGAACCTAAGCATCAGTGTATATTTAATAACACACAGGCTCTGCACTGTAAAATCCCCAAAACAACTACAGCCAGTGTCCCATTACTTTCCTAAGGGCCACCTCAGCTTCTCATTTCTGCATATATTCAATCCAGATTTTCATATTAGTGGTGTTGACATGTATATCTGGTGGTGATGGCTTTACAGGCTCCATGGACTAGTTCAGCATTTGTGGCCCCAAAGAATATGGAGGTTTCCAAATGAGACCCAGTGGCTGCATGAAGAAATTGCGCTTCACCCCAAAGGCACTGTAAGATCGGAAGAGGAGAAAATAGAGTGGTGTGAAAAAGTGTTTGCCCCCTCCCTGATTTCCTATTTTTCTTTTGCATGTTTGTCACACTTAAGTGCTTCGGAACATCAAACCAATTTAAATATTAGTCAAAGACAACACAGATAAACACAAAATGCAGTTTTTTAGTGAAGGTGTTTATTATTAAGGGAGAAAAAAAATTCAAACTTACATGGCCCTGTGTGAAAAGTGATTGCTCCCTAAACTTAACTGGTTGGGCCACCCTTAGCAGCAACAACTGCAACCAAGCGTTTGTGATAACTTGCAATGAGTCTTTTACAGCGTTGTGGAGGAATTTTGGCCACTCATCTTTGCAGAATTGTTGTAATTCGGCCACATTGGAGGGTTTTCCAGCATGAACGGCCTTTTTAAGGTCATGCCACAGCATCTCAGTGGGATTCAGGTCAGGACTTTGACTAGGCCACTCCAAAGTCTTCATTTTGTTTTTCTTCAGCCATTCAGAGGTGGCCTTGCTGGTGTGTTTTGGATCATTGTCCTGCTGCAGAACCCAAGTTCGTTTCAGCTTGAGGTCACGAACAGATGGCCGGACATTCTCCTTCAGGATTTTTTATGTAGACAGGAGAATTCATAGTTCCATTTATCACAGCAAGTCTTCCAGCTCCTGAAGCAGCTAAACAGCCCCAGACCATCACACTACCACCAACATATTCTACTGCTGCTATAATGTTCTCTTTCTGAAATGCTGTGTTACTTTTACACCAGATGTAATGGGACACACACCTTCCAAAGGGTTCAAACTTTTGTCTCATCAGTCCACAGAACGTGTTCCCAAAAGTCTTGAGGACCATCAAGATCTGTTCTGGAAAAATTGAGACAAGCTTTAATGTTGTTTTTGCTCAGCAGTGGTTTTCATCCATTTTTGCTCAGCCTCTTTCTTATTGTGGAGGCATGAACACTAACCTTAACTGAGGCAAGTGAGGCCTGCAGTTCTTTGGATGTTGTTGTGGGGTCTTTTGTGGCCTCTTGGATGAGTTGTTGCTGTGCTCTTGGGGTAATTTTGGTCGGCCGGCCACTCCTGGGATGGTTCACCACTGTTTCATGTCTTCACCATTTGTGGATAATGGCTCTCACTGTGGTTCTCTGGAGTCCCAAAGCTTTAGAAATGGCTTTATAACCCTTTCCAGACTGATAGATCTCAATGACTTACTTTCTCAATTGTTCCTGAATTTCTTTGGATCTCGGCATGATGTGTAGCTTTTAAGGATCTTTTGGTGTACTTCACTTTGTCAGGCAGGTCCAATTTAAGTGATGTCCTGATGGAGAATAGGTGTGTCAAAAATCAGACCTGGGTGTGGCTAGAGACAGTGAACTCAGATGTAATAAACCATAGTCATGTTTTCACTTTAAAACTGCATTTTGTGTTTACTTGTGTTGTCTTTGACTAATATTTTAATTGGTTTGATGTTCCGAAACACTTAAGTGTGACAAACATGCAAATATATAGGAAATCAAGAAGAGGGCAAACACTTTTTCACACCACTAACTCTGGAGGTAATCCCTGTGGTTCAGGTGGTTTGCGGGGTTACTTTGACAAAGCTTAAACAAACAGCACTGCTGGTAACTGTTAAAATAATATTTCTGTTTGTGATAAGGGGAAGGAGATAAGCCGGGTATGTGAGAGTGTTTGTTCACCCCTCCTCTGCCGCTAAGCGCGTACGTCATCCAGACGGAGGCTCGATGGTAACGTTCATTCTAAGAATGCCATCAGTAATGCGCTCTAATCTCCAGGTCATCTTGCTCGAGATGGATGTGGATGTGCGTGAGGGATTCAGAGCACTAAAGCTGCTCTGCTCGATGGAGTTACCTTTTCCGTCTCCAGAGTCTTGTTTTCAAAGATGAAGCCGATGCAGCTCCGTACCACTTCCAGGCGCCGGGCGCTGTTAAACACCGAACCGGCCTTCCCCGAAATCGACACTGGACAGTCACAGACGAAAAGAGACAACACATTGTGCGCTTTGAATTATTTTAACTTACTGCAAAACAAATGTAGGCTGTCAGACTGTTAACACAATCGTACTTTCTGGGATTTTGTCACCAACAACAACAACACTTTGGCTTTGTTTATCTTGGGTCTACAGTATTCCTTGTTCTTGTTGGAACCCATCTCTTTCAAGCACCTGAATTAGCACTATGTCACCGGTGACAGCACTTGTTACGCTTTTGCCATCTATTGTTTTTTCTTGTCGTAAGGCTTTATTTTGCAGAGTGGTTTGTTAAGGTTTTTGCTGAGTGCATTCTTTTGCTGGTACCTTGGCTGGTTTAGGCCTGTCGTGGACAGCTGATAATCTTAATATTCCTGCACAGTGTTTGTTTCGCAGATGGTGAAATAAGACAGTTGGCTGTCTTTAATGGCAATCGATTTCTGACATAGTTTTGCAGATGGCTGCTGGTGGCTGTATTTTGTCTGCTAGTGCAGGCTGATTTGTAGCTCTAGGAAGCTCCATGCAGTAGTCTGTCCTACCTGGCTACATGGCACAGTGAAGACATGAAACTCTTAAGGCATGTTTCTGATTGTTTTTGGCAAAGCGAGTGACATACTTCGTTAAAACAACAATTAAGATATAGGAGACAATACATATCGCATATCGCTACCTTGAAGAGAGGCTTTATATTACTTTTGAGACTCTTAGAATCTAACAATTATGTTTCGATAGTGTTTTTATTACACTGTTTTGATTATTAAAGGCTGAAACCAACTTTGAACTTCTTAAATTCCCAAATATATGTTACAAAAACCCGACAGTTGACTATGGTGTTTTTCAGTAATCATTCAGATCATTCTGATTGAGTGTCATTATCATTATTACCATTATCCATTTATTAAAGCTGTCATCTCTGAGAAGTCGGTTTCAAATAGTTGACTGCTGATTCCTTTTTGGATCATTTTGATATTTGAAGTGAAAGAGCAGTATATTTTAGCTCGGAATTTGATGCTTGATGAGAGTACTGTTGTTTCTGCTCATGGTGCTGGAATAGCGAGGGATGAGACGAATCTTAACTTTCAAATCTTAACAATTGTTAAAATATATTCCAAATATCAACAGTTCTTGCACTGATCCTCTGAATTTACAATTTAAAAAGGCAACACTACTGGCAGGCACTGAGCTTTTATCAAGTCGTGCACCCGTACACGGACTCTACTGACTGATTATGGGATTGAAGGTCTACGCTTTGACAATCATGGTCCACCATTGCCCTTAATTCTGAGACACTGACAGGGTAAATATGATAAACGCTGTTAAACCATGAACGATGGCAAAAAAGGATATTAGTTTACTCACCCACAGGGGGACCGGCAGGTACAACACACTTCTTCTCGGGTCGGGCACTGAGGGTGGAATGGTTTTGCTTGGATAGGCCCTCCAGCATGAGCTCATCCAACTTTTTCTCATCTATGAGAGGAAAGGGTACCATGTGCACCCGGAGATGAGAGCCCTCGCTAGGCCGAGGTACTTTTTGAAAGGCCATATGCGGGTTGGGGTTTTCCTACAACGCAGAAACACAAGGCACTAAATATGGGATTCACCTAATCTTTCAGCGCTGTGACAAAACGCCACAGATCGCAATCCAGATCCTCTTATTCCAGGTTGCTCTACAGATCTAGAAGACCTTCAAGTGACCCTCGGTCTTAACTAAAATGTTCATGTCAGGAGTGTCGATGGTCAAATATTTGGCTGAATCGCAGTTCGTAATCAACACAGTGCAACAGAGCAGAGCAGAGAAAAAACAGTTCTGAAAGGGATGTGCTCAAAAGAACAGCCAGATGGACCGAGTAAAGAGAGGTCATGCATGTGGAGCATGACCGAGAGAGAGAGAGAGCATGAGTCTGAGAGTGTGCTGGTTTGAGGATGAGGATGAGTGTAGAGGACTCACGTTTCGATAAAGCTGCTCAGATAGCTCTCTCATGTGCTTCTGCAGCTTGGCTGCGTTCTCCTCTTCTTCTTTAAAGCGTGACATATCGAAAGCCACCAACTAGTGAGAGAACAGCAGAATCATGTCTCTGTCTGTTTTGGATTGTCAGACAGCTTATAGAAGACTGAACGAGAACTCGCCAAGCAGTCTCAGTGAATAGAGCTAGCTGCTTCAAACAGGGCGGCCAGAGGGCATGGGTTCATTCCCGAGTGGGGCTTGCAATGTGAAGGTCGAGAGGGCACTGGGGGTATACTCCTACTGATGGTCCCAAGCCCAGATAAATGGGGAGGATTGCATCAGAAAGGGCAAACTTGATTCGATTTGAGGTTTTAACACCATGTTTAGATGAACTAATGGCAGGATAGGTTAGTATAATATTCGCAGTACATCAGTACATTATCTTATTTAGGGCTTTTCCTTTGGTACTGGGCTTTAGATGTGTGGCTTCAGTCCCATGTCTTCAAGGACATCAAGTACTGTCATCTTCATCTTTGGTTGAAGGTCTCTCTGTGCCCAATGGTCTGTGGCAGAGACCGGGAGCAGCCGTAAGAGGGTTCGACAACGCTCTTGTGATAATGCATCCCCAATTTAATCATGAACCAAGAACAACTGGAATCTTTCAGCTGGCCTCAGATGAAATACCACAATTCTGAGGATAAACCACTCCATAATATTCATTACGATTATATTTCTTTGAAGAAAATATTGTACGACTGGACAGAGCAAACAAACTACTTATGTTACTTCCTCTACTAATTATTTTTTTGTTTTATTTAGCGTTTCTCTTGGCATCAATGGCTCTTCACGACAGGAACAAGATTACACCGATACTCGTCAGTCACTTTCACACCAGGCCAATTTAGAGCGACCAGTTAACCTAATGCCTGTCTTTGGGATGTGGGAGGAAACTGGAGCACCCGGGTAAAAGCCAAGTTGACGCAGTGACACGCAAAGTCCACACAGGTGGAGTCCAAGGTCAGGATCGAACCTGGGATCTCTGGAGCTGTATTCAGTACTAAGTAAAAAGCAGCTCCACAAATATGTATATGTTTCATGGTGGTAAATATGAAAAAAATTACCAGTCCTTATTTTGGATTCTCTCTTCATTTGAAGTAAATCAGAACTTGTGGAGGAATATTTGCGACTTTGTATGTAGTAATGAGGATCTACTAGATCTCACTAGATTTATATCCTTGGCAAAATGTCACGACATCAGCAATGTCTTTCAAAAGCCTGTTTGATGAGGCCATGCTTCTGGCTGTGGAGCTGCTACACCCAAGTGTTCCCCGTGCTATCTGGCTTTCGGCATTCTCTTTGGGGTGCTTCCTTCTAACAGTGATAAATAAGTTTGTTTTCACCACCGGTCCCAGTCTGGTCTTTGCACATTTTGTAATGAACTGTTTGTGCGGTGTCCGTTGTGTAATCTCCAAAGCGGTTCCGTACAACCTTCTTAAATAAATTTGTCATGAACGTCTCCATGATATCAGCCACGCTACAGTGCTACCAAACAAATGTAGAATTTGCCCACGTTGGGCTGTTATGGGTTTAAACTGTGCACGATCGCGATATAAGTTCGTCATATCGCCCACCCCTAACTGAAGTAAAATGATGGATGTTACTGGGTTCCCGCTTGAAGGTATTAAAGAGGTGTTCACCTCGTCAAACAGATCACAGGGTCTGTAAGGAGGTCCTCGTTCCGATACAAAGCCTGCAAAGGCCATGCCGTCCAACACCTTGGGCAAAAAATCGTTCTCAATTAAGCCACGCTGGTCCAGGAAGGCAGCCTGCAAAACAGAACAAGGAGTGTAAAACGGCATGCTTAATCAATGAGTCACAGTTCACAGTCTCTGGTAACGAAAAACAAGAAAAAAGCTACCAAGATCACGCGTCCCATGAGACGCACATGATATAGACTTATCCAAACTAGACTGTCGGCAAACAAACAGCACGATCAGTCGCAACATTCTTGAGAGTTGCCGATGTTTATGCGGATAAAAATGATTAGATGGCTTTCTACCATAAACAGATGACTACATGGGTGGGGGGGGACACGGAGAGGCGAGAGAGGACAGATGGAGGAAAGTACAGCTGGCACACAGAGATGCTTGACTTAATAGTGGAGCCGTACTGCATTCCTCAGCCATAATCTGAGCCATGTGGGGTGCTTTAAGAAGGATGTGCAGAGCAGTTTGTTGTGGAAACGGCCCTCCGGTGAAAATAAAAGAAAATGAGGGGTAGGAGCGAGTGCTTACACGTACACACGGATACAAACGCCGTTTTGGGTCTTCGCACGATGCGCGTTACGAGGCTACAGTGTGAGGTCCTGGCCGTCCTAATCATGGCTGATGCTTGCTTGAGCATGAACCAGTTAGAACGTCGAAATTCAGCTCACGAAGCTGTTACCAAACCAATGCTCTCAAGCTTATGTGAAGAGTTGAGAGTCTGTAAACACCATCACTCACTCAGATTCTCTACATGACTGTATTTATTATTTTATTTATTATAAATAGTACTGTCTTATACTCTGTAGTTTTATATTCTCTATTGTGTTATACTCTTCATAATATTGTATTATCTTAAATGCATTATAGTCTATACATTACTATACAGGTATGCGCCATTTAATGACCACATTACGTTCTGTGAAAAATAAGCCATTGGCCGAAATTGACTAGACATTACCATAATCACAGTCCTGTGCCACTCTAATGTAAATATAAAGGGTGTTTTCACAGAAAGCTGCATGCAACGATACATAAATGTATCAGAGATACCACTGAAAACACAAGTGATTGACAAGTGATGGAAAACATGATCCTCTTTTTTGTGTTGAAAGCCAAAAAGTCATTGACAAACAGTATTACGAAACAACACGGAGGAGCAGCTAAATGAACAAGATTCAACGAGCAGCGACCTGTGAATGTGAAAAAGTTTATGTTGTTTACAGGTTAGCAGAGAATATACAGGTAGATGAACAGAAGGAGTTACTCCTACAATCGGACGGCACATACCACTTAGCAACTCCATTTACAGCTTTGTTACAAACAGACATGAGATAAAAAAAAAAGGCTTAAAAAACACAAAACGAGTGAGACATTCTGTTAGTCCAAACGCAAGCTTATGACCGGTAAGATAGTTACAGTGGGGCAAAAAAAAAGATTTAGTCAGCCACTGATTGTGCACGTTTCTCCTACTTAGAAAGGATGGCGAGGTCTGTAATTTTCATCATAAGGTAACACTTCAACTATGAGAGACAAAATGAGAAAAAAAATCCAGAGAAAATCACATTGTAGGATTTGTAAATAATTCAAGTTGTACAATTATGGTGGAAAAATAAGTATTTGGGGTCAATAAATTTGGTTCAAACTCAATACTTTGTAACATAACCTTTTGTTGGCAATGACAGAGGGTTCAAACGTTTGCTGTAAGTCTTTTCACCAGGTTGGCTTCACACTTGTAACTGGTATTTGGCCCCCCCATTCCTCCATGCAGATCTCCTCTAGAGCCAGTTGATTGTTTTGGGGCAACATGGACCTTTCAACTCTCTCCACACAATTTTCTATGTGGGTTGAGGTCTGGAAGAGCTAACCCCGTGCTGGTCTCTTCTTACGTACACGCAAAGACCACCCGGACTGAAATGCTTTTTACGGAGCCACTCCTTCGTTGCCCCCGAGCGGTGTTGTTGGATCATTGTCATGCTGGAAGACCCAGCCACGTTCCATCTTCAAAGCTCTCACTGATGGAAGGAGGTTTTGGCTTAAAATCTCACGATACATGGCCTCGTTCATTCTTCCCTTAAACAAGGATCAGTCGTCCTGTCCCCTCTGCAGAAAAACAGACCCAAAGCATGATGTTTCCACCCCCATGGGATGCAACTCGGCATTCTTCTTCCTCCAAACACGACGAGGTTGAGTTTTTTACCAAAAAGTTCTATTTTGGCTTCATCTGACCACATGATATTCTCCCAATCCTCTTCTGGATCATCCATATGCTCTCTGGCAAAACTTCAGACGGGCCTGGACATGTACTGGCTTAAGCAGGGGGAACACGCCTAGCACTGCAGGATCTGAGTCCCTTTTGGCGTAGTGTGTTATTGATGGTAGCCTTGTTACTTTGGTCCCAGCTCTCTGCAGGTCATTCATCAGGTCCCTCCGTGTAGTTTCTGGGATTTTTGCTCACCGTTCTTATGCAGGATGAGATCTTGCATGGGGCTTCCAGATCGAGGGAGATTATCAATGATCTTGTATGTCTTCCCTTTTCTTACAATTGCTCCCACAGTTGATTTATTCACACCAACCTGACTTGCCTATTGTACAGATTCACTCTTCCCAGTCTGGTGCAGGTCTACAAGTTTCTTCCTGGTGTCTTTCGACACTCTTTGGTCTTGGCCATGGTTGAGTTTTGGAGTCTGACTGTTTGAGGCTGTGGACAGGTTGTCTTTATACAGATAACGAGGTCAAACAGGTGCCATTCATACAGGTAACGAGTGGAGGACAGAAGAGCTTGCTAAAGAATAAGGTTGCAGGTCTGTGAGAGCCAAAAATCTTGATTGTTTTGTGGGTGACCAAATACTTATTTTTCCACCATGCTTTACAATGAAATTTGTGTTTTTTTCTTTAAAAATCCTACAATGTGATTTCCTGGATTTTTTTTCCCCTCATTTTGTATCTTCATAGTTGAAGTGTACCCATGATGAAAATTTGATCTTTCTAAGTAGGAGAACTTGCGCTGGCAATCAGTGCTGACTGAATACTTTTTTGGCCCCACTGTATACACTTGAACACACACAAGAATGACAGACGTCCACTCAAACTCCCGCCTCTACTGTAGACTCACAGCGTTGATTGTCTATTGAGGTCGGCAGTTGTTTATGGGCGCAACAGAGTCAAAAGACAGATATTTATGTCCTTTTATAATGCATTATCACTTTTCTTATAAGACATCGGTCATTAAAGTGAATGGATGTTCATCGAATGGTCGTTAATTGGCGCAAAGCTGTATTTCATCTCATTTAATAATCTTCTTTAAGTGGGTCTCTCCACAACTAATTAAGTTAAATTGCAAATCTTAAATGATAACATCTAGGCTACCCATGGGGGTTGGGTCCCTTTTTGAGTCTACTTCCAATGTTTCTGCCTTGTAATATTCAGGGAGTTTTTTGCTTGCCACTGACACCCCTAGGCTTGCTCAGCTAGGGCTGTAGGCCTTGATACTTAAAGCTGCTATGAGACAATGCCACTTAGGGGAAAAAGTGCTTTAGAAATAAATTTGACTCAGCTTGAAAAACTACTGTTTTGGGGCTACTGTTGGTCAAATCCAGCCATGCCAACTGTCAGGGTTGGGTCCTTGAGCAAGGCCCGTAACACACAACTGCATGTCACTTAGAACATCAAGACTAAGCCCTGAAAACTCTCAGATTGGACTGATCAGCCAAGTCAGATGGTTTCTGAGCAGCGTTTTATCATTTTTATGCATTTTTTTTTTATACTCAAACATTTCCATATGTTAAACAGGACACATCATTTTAATTAAGGATTAATAGTTTTTTATTATTTACACTATATTCCCTGTGACTTTGGAAATAGTATCTCGTAAACAGCAGTAAAGAGCAGAAGTGTAAAAACGCCACAAGCCTCAAGTCAAAGAGTTTGTCCTAACTATGTGCATTTCCATAAAAAATATTCTTTCAAGTTATTAAATCAAAGTCTTAGAATCAAACTTGACAGCACTTAAGTTCCCCTACAGGGCTTTGCATGATTTACGTTTTGTAGGCATGACTTCAAGTTACATAACATAGCAACTGGATAAGTATAGCAAGATTCACTAAATAATTGCTCTCGTGCGAAGACTGCTGAAAGCACGGACTTTGGCCTGTGAAGAAACCAGCACATGAGCTGCATTCCATGCCACGAGTGCAGGTCTAGACCGGTTTTTTGAAGAGGACTGGGCTGGTTCCAGAAATTATTCACCAGTGGACACCGCTGGCCCCCATAAACTCTCCCTAAGGACAGGGGTTAATGTCAGGGTGCTGTGCAGGCTCTCACCTTGTGAAAGTGAATCACGGGCTCGGAATGGATGCGAATGAGCTGCAGACAGGACCTGTTAGCCCTGGAACAGTTTGTGCAAACAAGCGCAGGAAGACCGCTCTCACCTCCTTATCCTGCCAATGAGAGAAAGACACAGGCTCTGGGTTCGATGAGGACGGCCAGCTTCAGATAATTATGTCAGACCGACATGAGTCAGCGACAAGGTGAACATTCTGTGTTCAGAAATAGAGCCGTAACTGAAGGAGGCCAAACGTCTGGAGCGCTAACCCATTTTTCAAACCCCCACTCCACCCGGAGAGCAGCCAAGAGATGTCTCCTCTAACCAGCCACTCATCTGGGAGTTTTTGCCCATTTCCCCTGCAGGACTGTTACGTTACCCGGCGAATACCGAAGCACATACCAGCAGCTTCGGGTTGGACGGAGCAGAACGTGGAGGAGGGAAAGCATTATCCGCTATCTCCAGATCTGGGTGCAAAACCTGGTAAATCAAAGATGAAGTATGAGCAAATGTCCTGTTCAGCTGGTACACCATAAACTGTACAAATTTGAATCAGATACTGTTCACAGGATATAACAGGGTATCTAATTTATAGTGTAATACATGTCAAAAAGTCCAGGATGTGATGGCAGCTCACAGGCATTTTGAATGTTTGTGGTAGAAGCTTCACTGTTTAAGGGTACTTACCACAGACAATATACTCTGTGTGTTTTGTAACAGAGGCTCAGGGAGCTGGGACAGGTGGATACACTCCGGGATTTTGATTGTTCCTCCGTCCAAATCGGCAATGATCACGTCGAGCTAAAAAATTTGACCATAAAAGCATATCAAAACTGAACATGAGCGTTGGCAATACAGACATCTCATACTGAGTTACAGTGGGAGTCAAAGAAATGAATCACATTCATATGCACTACACAGTGGAACCTCGGAACTCAGACATTTGCTTGATGGGGTTTAACGGCAAATCGGCACATCGGCCATTTCATCTCAGGAAGGGGCATGTTTCATACGGGTCTATTATCAAGTGCTTAAATATGGACGTGATAACAGTTGATAACCCACATCTAACCCCACACACACATTTGGTAGCCCTGCTTTCAGTTAAAAAATATGAAAAAATTCAAAGAAACAAACAATTCAAGTTTTAAACTGCAGACGATCAGATTAAATTCGACCCATTATTACTAGAAACATTTGTCTCGGTTCTCGGCGCACTTGTTGAGCCACGTGACTCGTTTCAGCCAAAAGTAGATTCGCAATTCATGATTCACAATTTATGATTCAGTGATTCGGACTCACAAGAGCTCTAGAAATCAGTCCTCCATAACGCTAGTGCCGGAGTTCACCAATAGAGTAAGCGTTTTGCTTTTACTTTTCATTTTCAATCCATTGCTCACTAAGTTACATGAGATTTTTCAACCCTTCATAAAATAAGCTTTGTGTTAATTAAATGTTTTCAACATTAATTTACTTGTCTTTGCTTATCATTGGCTCCACTATGATACAGTAGAGACCACTGGGTGGATTTTCTGGGGGTCTGGAACGGATTCATTCAATTTACATTACCGTATTTTTCGGACTATAAGGCGCACTTAAAATCCTTTAACTTTCTCAAAAATCGACAGTGAGCCTTAAAATGCGGTACGTCTAATGTATGAATTAATTCTGGTTGTGCTTCCTGACCTAGAACCGATTGTAGATGGTACACGGCGCTCATTAAATCTGTCAAAATGTTTTAGCACGGCCTTGATAAGTTATGAAGCTTACGGCAAATGTAGTGCGCAGCATAGCGGAGTAATACGGTATGTGCTTCAGCATTAGGGTACGTGCATTCATTCATTTATTTTCGAAGCGGATTTCAAACTCAGCGCTATCGGTCACGCAGTACAACATGGTCATAGAGCAGCTGTGAGAGAATTTAACTTTAACGAATCAATGGTACGGAAGTGGAGGAAGCAAGAAGACGCCCTGCGCCAGGTAAAGACCAAACTGAGCTTCCGACGGAACTTAAGAGTTTTTTTTCATTTAATGCGCCTTATAACCCGGTGCACTTTATAGCCCGGAAAATACGGTAATCCTTATGGGAAAAATTAGGTCGGTACTTGTCATCCTCGGTTCTCAAAAAGCCTTCTGGAATGAATTAACAATGAGAACCGAGGTACCACTGTATATCAGATTGTTCAACATGTCGAAAACGAAGGCAGATAAGCTACATCATGGAGGCTGGAGTGAAATCTGAATAGAAAGCAGTTCCTCCAGATCATTTAAACAATGAAGTGTGAGGACCATCAAGAATGTAGAAGGACCAACAACATGGACCTCATAACCACTACAGCTTTGCACTTTCTCTGTTTGCATACACTACCAGGCCAAGCCCAAAACGACCTCAGGAAACAAGACACTTTCAATAATATCAATCACCAGGTGGTCATCTAATGCAGGTTTTTATGTCTAGATGATGTGTTAAAAGCCACTGCATTAGGAGAAAAATCCAGACGGGAATCACGACTGAGTTGCATGGTGATGCTCCAGAGAGGTGTCATCATGAGCCTGCTGTTAACCGACTGCATGTCTTTCACAGCTAAACATTGAGATGTATCACAGTGTGGCCTTTTCAGCTGCTGGGGCTGGTGAGCTGCTAAACACTTAATGATTTGAAGAACAGCACAGTATAGCAGTAAGGCTTGCTACAATTGAAGCTGTTTCTAAAAAAGAACCAGAAGTTATTTTTCAACAAGCCAATGGCCCTGCCCCCACTGCAAAGAAGTGCCTCGAGTCCATCAAGTTCATGCTTTGGTCTCATCAGAGTCCAGATTTAAATATTTCTCAAATGAAACACTAATGAGCCGGCTAATGTTTTCCTACTCATCAACTGTTTGAAGTGTCCAATGCTGAGTGGAACAATATTGACTCTTTATGCAAAAAGCTTTCAGCAAGTTTACCCACACGGCTTCAATATTTAAAGAGAGTCAGCAAATGGAAATCTCTCTCATACGATTTTCCGTGCTAATGATTTGTTGCTAAGATAAAAGCCATTAAAAGCTTAATGCTTTGCCGTTTTGGGTTTGACCCATTTTCCCCCCTTAGAGCTTACATTTGTTTAGTATTGTTTAGTGCACTTGTATTAGTTACTATGACAAATTTATTTTTCTTTTCGTAAGGCAAATCAATCAGTTGCTTTTGTAGCATCGTTCAACTGCAACATAAACAACAAAAAACCTAAAACATTTCCCAGTTGTCAAACTTCCACTGCTGTCTACTTCATACCAGAAAAATCTAATTCGTATGACAGCTACCACTAAACACTGACCCAACTGTTCTAGAAGCCATTCAAACAAAATACAATTAGTCTTATTCAAGAGGTCTAGACGTACCAGCTCCTGAATCTCACTCTGGAACATGGAGTGTACCCCAATGATGAAGGGAGTGGGTGAGCTGAGGACCTCCAGCAGCCCTGATGGGAGGATGGGAATGTATGGATAGCTGTGGAGCAAAGATCACGGAGGCAGATGTTACCTCTAGCTGCTTGTCAACAACATATTGCCAAACCTATACAAATGGCTACAAACAGTTTCATTAAGATTGCGCTCACAAAAATGCTGTTAGGGAGGAATGTACAATGTTCAACATTTTTTAATCTGACACAAATACTCCAGGGTGTTTCATTCTAATCTCTATCCACCATATTTCTAGTGCATGTGTGATTAGCTTATCCAGAGAGCAAAATTTGATCCATCATGGCCATACACAATTTGTATATATTTTATATTTACTTATTTTGTACGCAGGCGTATCCGTACCAGAACCAGTCAGCTCAGGAAGACGTTCTATCCCTCATCAGTAAAGCTCCTGAACTCCACACAACACCAGCATACATGGCACACACTGGACTTAATTGGCCTAAGACTAGTCATACTCATGGTCCACTCACTGCGCATAAATACAATGCATTCGGAAAGTATTCGGACATCTCCACTTTTTCACATTTGGTTTTGTTGAGGCCTTGTGCTACAATAGAAAATATCAACCTGCATTCAATACCCCATAATGAGAATGTGAAAACAGATTTTTACAATGCAAATCTAGCGGGTTACCCATCACTGCAGCACTCCAACAATCTGGGCTGTTTTGCCAGAGTGGCCAGACAGAAGCCTCTCCTCAGTAAAAGACACCACAAGCTCATCTGGAGTCTTCAGGTGCTTTTTGGCAAACCGAATATGGGCTTTCAAGTGTCTTTTACTGAAGACAGGCTCCAATCTGGCCACTCTGCCATAAAGCCCAGATTAGTAGTGTGTTGCAGTGATGGTTGACCTTCTGAAAAGTTCTACCATCTGCACACAGGATCTTCTGAGCTCATCCAGAGTGAGCATTTGACTCTTGGTCACCTCTCTGACCAAGATGTTTCTTCCCCGATTACTTTGGTGAGTAGGCCAGATCCAGGAAGAGTCCTGGTTGTTCCAAACTTTTTCCAGTTATGAAGGTCACTGTGAAGGTACCTTTCTCCAGATCTGTGCCTTCAGACAATCCGGTCTCTGAGCTCTACAGGCAGTTCTTTCCTCCTCATGCCTTGGTTTTTGCTCTGATATGCATTGTTAGCTGTGAGACCTTCAATAGACAGGTGTGTCTTTTTTTCTAAATCATGTTTAATCAACTTAATTTACCACAGGTGGACAGTGGACTTCAATGAAGGTGTAGAAACATCTCAAAGATGATCAAGACAGATGGAAGACCCCCAGAGCTACATTAATTGTCATAGCAAAGTTAACATTAACATTTCAGTTTTTCCTTCGTAATACATTTGCAAAACTGTCTGAAATTCTGTTTTCACTTTCTTTTTATCTCTCTACTGAGTGCAGATTAATGAGAGACAACTGTTTTTTGTTTTATTTTAGTATGAAGCTATGAAGACTTTCCGAATGCATTTGGTGTAAATCCAGAACCCTGTTTAAATGTTGTATATGTTATCTATAGATATACTCAAACATTCCCTTATATTCCTTCCATATATTTAGTACTTTTGCACTGTTCTGCTTTTTGCACATTGCTACCATTTGCACTTCTGGTAGATGCGAACTGCATGTCTTGTACTTGCTCTGAGCGATAACAACTAAGTTGAAGCCATCTAATCTATACAGACTATAATTCCCATTTCATGCAGAAGACTTCGCTCCATGATACATTTGCAGAGTCAATCAGGTTAGCAAATATGGTTGTCAGCTCCAAATTCTTAAAGTGTACCCCATGCCATGCCAGATTGTGCGTTAATCCTTAAAAAAATTTGCTCAATTACAATAATATTACATTTGCATAACAAATAAATGAAGCAACCCTAAAAGGGAACAACAGTTCAACACCTGGCGAGGTTGTGAAAGACACTGAAAAACATCAAAAGTTAGCCAAGCAAGTTCACAGACCTCACTTAACTGAGTATGGCATAAACTGTAATCATGATTTGAATCTAATAATTCAGTGCAGCACCCTGGATTAAGGTCTTAAATGAATAAGCTCTGGGATAGTCACGAAAAGTTACATCTACGGTAAATTAAAAGATTCTGTGTTTAGTCCCAATGTCTGGGGAATCCTTTTTTTCTTCCCTGCTCTCTCTCTCACACGTACCTGTATTTGAGGGGAAACATCAGGGCTTCTAAAGCTCGGCAGGCCTCCTCCAGTCTCTGGTAGCTCGTGGAGTGGAACAGAACCTTATGTTCTGTGAGAACCGCACAAAACAGACTCAGAACATTCTGGATTCCTACAACGCAAATCCAGAACATATGACGATGTTACTATTATTAATCCGTTCCTTAACAAGAAACAGTTAAGCACTTGACCAAATATGCTCCCAATTATTGGGCAAACACTGTTTTTGAGAGAGGAGTCACAACTGGTGTTTTGCTACAGTCTGGTAAAAATGGTGATTAGCTCAATTTCAGAGTCCATGCACGACTAACAAAGGCCAAATGCCTGGCGTAATGCGAAACAGACCACTTAAACGAGGCAAGAATCCGGAAGTGAAGAATAATTTCACGCCAAACCGAAAGCAGTCGCACGGCACGTAGCCCATCCTTACATGTTAAGCAGAATAGTAAAACATACAGTGGTGCTTGAAAGTTTGTGAACCCTTTAGAATGTTTTATATTTCTGCATAAATATGACCTAAAACATCATCAGATTTAACCACAAGTCCTAAAAGTAGATAAAGAGAACCCAGTTAAACAAACGAGACAAAAATATTATACTTGGTCATTTATTTATTGAGGAAAATGATCCAATATTACATATTAGTGAGTGGCAAAAGTATGTGAACCTTTGCTTTCAGTATCTGCTGTGACCCCCCTGTGCAGCAATAACTGCAGCTAAACGTTTCCTGTAACTGTTGATCAGTCCTGCACACCGGCTTGGAGGAATTTTAGCCCATTCACCTCCGTACCAGAACAGCTTAAGCTCTGGGATGTTGGTGGGTTTCCTCCACATTAGCATGCTCGCTTTCAGGTCCTTCAACAAACATTTCCCATTGGTTAAGGTCAGGACTTTGACTTGGCCATTCCAAAAACATGAATTCTTCTTCTTTAACATTATTTGGTAGTCTTTAGTTTAGAACGGACTTGTGTGCTTAGGGTCGTTTGTATTGCTTGCAGGACCCACCCTTCTCCTGAGATTCAGTTCATGAAACAGGAGTTCTGAACATTTTCTTTTAGAATTCTCTGATATAATTCAGGATTCATGTTCCATTCAATGACGGCAAGCCGTGCCTGCCAGATGCAGAGCAAAACAGGCCCCCAAACCATGACACTACCCACCACCATTTTCCAACAGTGGGGATGAGGTTCTTATGCTGGAATGCAGGATTTCCTTTCTCCAAACAAACGCTTTTGTTTTTTATTACAAAACGTTCTTTTGTTTCATCTGTCACACAAACATTCTTCCAATGCCTGCTGGCTGTCAATGTGCTCTTTAGCAAACTGCAGATGAGCCCCGCAATGTCCTTTTGGAGAAGCAGTGGGCTTTCGCCTTGCAACCCTCCATGCACAACCATGTGTTCAGTGTTCTTGATGGTTGGAACTCATGAAACCTTATCATAGAGGCCAATGTGAGAGAGGCCTTCAGTTGCTAGAGTTTAACCTGGGGTCCGTTGTTGACCTCACCAACAGGACAACAGGACAAAATGGGATTGTTTTTGAAGCACCAGGGACCGGAGTATTCACAGACAGTGTACTGTGCTACATCAAGAAAATGCGTGGTAGATACTGTAGCTGTGGAAAAACGTATAGGGTTCGTTACCAAACCAGAAGCCCTGGATGACTCGGGAGTCAGCTACTGGCTAAAGGCTAGGAATATTGCCTCAGTCTGGGGACAGGACGTTATTCCGGCCATCCTGTCTGAATCATCTACATATAAGTCCACCTACCAAGAAAACACAACAACTCAACAATTACCGGCCAGTGGCACTCACCCGGTGTGATGAAAGTGTTTGAAAAACTGGTCGGGGTACATTCACAGCTCTTCTACCTCCTTGGCCGACCCAAACAGTTGCTTACAGAGCCAACAGTCCACAGAGGATGCGGTAACAACCAGCCCTAATGCTGACACTGCAATTCACCTTGGCATGTTCAGCAGGGGAGCTATTGCCTATGCTCTTCGTAGAATACAAAGCTTGCTTTTAATACTATCCTTCCTTACCGACTGGGGAATAAACTGGGGGATCGTGTCTTTCCTTCACTCCACATTGCACGTGATTTATGAGCTTCCTGATCGGCCGCGACAGCAGAGGAGTTAGGGTGGGAAAAAACACATATCCACTGCCCTCAGCCTCAGTTAAAGGCTCTCCACAGGGCTGTGTGCTCAGTCCCATGCTCTATTCTCTGTATAAACTTGACTGCACCCCTTGCCAACCACGCAACGCCTCATCAGTTTGCTGTGAACCACAGTGGTGGGCTCATATCAGGAGGACGGCGACGAGGTCGCTTACAGGGTGAGGTGAGCGGCTGCTAGTGTGGGCAGGGAGAAAGAACATCTGCTCCTCAAACATCTCAAAGACAAAAAGAGCTGGGGTATAGACCTTCCGGGGACAAGACGGAATTCAACACTGACCCATCGGGGGGAATCTGCGTGGCGAGGGTGGATGACTTGTCCTGGGGGTCACCTTGAGCAGGGCCTCACAGGAGCACGAACAACTTTGATGCTGACAAAAAAGGCCCAGCAAAGAATGTTTGTACTTATGAGGGTTCTCACGAGGAACAAGATCAAGCTCTAATCTGAGGTATATGCTTTACAAGTTGCTAATAGAGAGAGTACTAAAATACTGATTGGTGAGGGAATGATAACAGTAGTAATGCGACTCAAAGAAGAAAAGTTCCAAAAGGGTTGTGATGCAGCCCAAAAAATCATCGGCTCCCTCTCCCCTCACTGGAGGACTTGCATAGCGAACACTGTGTTAAAAAAGCACGAAACATCACAAAAGACATTTCTCACCCCGGACACTCTTTGTTTGCACTGTTGCCTTCAGGTAGAAGATACAGAGCATTAAGAACAAAAACGAACCGACTCAGAGACAGTTTCTACCCCACTGCAATAACTAAACTAAATGCAATGTTAAACAAACCACAAATTGACAGTTAGGATTGGTGCGAGAATGTTATTTGTTATTTATTTGTTATTGTACGTGTAAATGTTTAGTCACTATAGCTACTATTTTTATGAATATTATTTTTATTATTTATTTATTTTAGGCACCGAACTCGTGGTACTTTTAAAGTTCGTTGGTTCTGAACACTGGCAATAAAGAGATCTATTGTCTATCTTCTTATCAACTATACACGCCTGCGCTCGAAGGGATCTTTGTTGGTGGACCACTCCTGGGGAGGGTTAACAATGGTCTCGAATTTCAACAGTTAGTTACACATCTGTATTGAGAATGGTGGAGTCCAAACTCTTTAGAGATGGTTTTGTAACCTTTCAACCCGATGATCATCAAAAACTCTGACATCCTCAGAAATCTCCTTTGTTCGTACCATGATACACTTCCACAAACGTGTTATGAAGAGCAGACTTTGATAGATCCCTGTTCTTTAAATAAAACAGGGTGCCCACTCACACCTGACTGTCATCCCATTGATTGGAAACACCTGACTCTAATTTCACCAAATTCCACCCACTAATATGTAACATTGGATCATTTTCCTCTATAAATAAATGACCAAGTATAATATTTTTGCCTCATTTGTTTAACTAGGTTCTCTTTATCTACTTTTATGACTTGTGGTTAAATCTGATGATGTTTTAGGTCATATTTATGCAGAAATACAGAAAATTCTAACGGGTTCACAAACTTTCAAGCACCACCATGTTGTGTAGATAGCAGATCTCACATCCTCTTAAACAAGATAAATCAAATAACATAGCAAATCGACGGTCAGGGTGGGGGGGGAATAGTTTACAGTTCCTGTTATTGTTTGCTATCAACATACCAAAGAGAACATTAATCACAGGTTCGAGAAAGATAGGGAGCCAAACGGAGACTGAGGCATCCGCAAGACCCGTCTGGGGTTAGTGGTTCAGCTATGCTTTCATGTCAGATTCTGACAGTCACTTGCACACAGAAACAAGATATGGAAGTTAATAGGAGCTGTACTATGACCATATTGGACATAGATTGATGAAGTGCTCAGGGAAAGCCACTTCGGTCATTCCAGAGCTGTATTTAGAAATGGTGACGAGTCATTGACCTCCTACACACACCTAAAGCAAAACATATTACAGTCCACAAATGAAGGATGAAGGCCACTAATGAGTTCTCAATGAAGAATGTATTATTTGGGATTTATGTCTGTCTTTAATTTCGTCATGTTTACAAGCTATCCTTGGCCTCTTTTGGAATAAACCTAATTGTTTCAGCTAAACAGAACACAACAGGTTTTAATCTAAGAGATATCCAGCCACACACTTGGCCATGCATTCTTTCGCTCTCTCTCTCTCTGACCTTGGGTATTTACTTATCAGCTGCAAACAGTGGTCCATTTCCGACCCTAAATAGCTGGGAGCAGACATCAGGCCACAAACAACAAACTGAGGGCAAGATGCAGGCAAACTGCTTCCTGCTCTGACGGATCTGCACTTCCTGAGCAGCGTGACAAGGTTGGGGGGGACATTCTTCGAGACTGACTGTAGTGACCGTTCTGAGACGATTCATGAGCTTTGACACGTCTTCTACAGGCCACAGGGAAATGCTGACAGCTGGTGCAGCTCATGATGGTGAGTCACCTGACGGTGCTCAGATCAGTCGTGGACGGATATAAAAGAACAGCATGACCAACTAAAAAAAAAAAAAAAGATCTAAACAGTTTGAGGCCATCAAGCCATCAAACCTCAGCCTAAATCACAATACCGAGTGACGGAGGGTAACTTAGGAAGCCTCTTAATCACAAAGAGTGATGTGGCGAAACAAAAATTTGACCTTAACAATGATACCACATTAAGACCGCAGCACTGAAACACTGTCATCATGAGAAATGGAATATACCGGAAAATAAATAACCGAAGACGAATGAAGATGCATCATAACAAGAAATGGAAATCATCACCTCACCTTAGGCCACCATTATATTTGTTCTTTTAGCAGTGGTACAATGACCATGACAATGGTATAAGGACTGTGCAAAAGTCTTAGGCCACCATTAGATTTTGATATACCATTGTTTTAGCCATGGTATAATGATCATAGATAATTATTTCTCAATCTCTTTATTAGAATGCAACCAGAAAATACAGGAACTATTAAGTAAGCAGTATTGAAAAAGTAAAAAAAACAAAACAGAAAAAAACACCTTCTATAGGCTATAGTGTGATCTCCCCTTACACTTGAGCAATAGCAACATCTGGCAGCTTCATCAGGATGCCAAGTTGACCCTTGTACAGTCCAAAGAAGCTTGATCAGGAATGGTCTTGTTGGAAGGGTAGCAGCCAAGAAACCACTTTTTCGGAAGGGGAACAGAGTGAAAAGCCTAAGATTTGCTAAAACTCAAAGATTGAGAAAGAATGAAGATCAGTAGAAAAGAGTACTACGAAGTGACGAACGCAAGTTTGAAATTCTTGGGTCCAATTGTCGGCAGTGTGTCACATATGGTCATTATACCACTGATAAACCAGCACATCTGATGGTGGCCTTAGACTTGTGCACTGTACTGTATGATTATTTCTCAGTCTCTCTATTAGAACACAGCTTTTAAGGCCTTAAAAGGTTCTGTTTCGCATCATTTCCATTCTTTGGTTCAGAACTACACAATCGCATTCCAATGCCAACTAAGGTCTTCAGCTTGGTGCGAACATCTGAGATCAAACAATGCCCGCAAGGCCAGATCTCAATGTTTCTCAGAGTCCCAGTTTCTCATTGGTCGGACGAGTTTCCACACCAGTCAGAACGACTCGGTGTCTCTGAAGACTCATCTCTTCAAACAAGACCCAAGATAATGGCTCTTCTATCCTTGGCACTTCTGTTGTACCTGCTCTTTGTATGTTTATTAATCAAATTATCCTCAAGCACTTAGTATTTGTTATTAAATGTGACCTTTGTGTCAAACCGAGAACTTGTGTGTTAGTTTCTCAGTAGCATTTGGACTGGCAATGAATACCTCTAGTTCACAAAAGGACCTGCATCTTGGCACATTCAGCAATTTGCAAGGGTTAGGGCAATAAAAGCACCTGAAAACATCAATTTAAGGCCGTAAATGTACAACGCAGGCATCAAGCCACCATACTGGAACAACAGCACTGGCTGGCTGTCCAGATGGACTTCAGGACTTCATTCAGCCAACACTAACATTGCAGGTCAAATATTTAATTTTAAAACACATCTTTTTGTATTCGTATTGTGTTGCTTCTCCTGGTGTAGACTATTTACTCTAGCATGAGGAAATGTCTGTTAAGGAGCATAAAAAGCACTTTTGTAAGTGGCTTGGGATAAGGCCGTCTGCTAAACACTGTTAGTATAACAAAGCACAATAAACAAGTAATAAAATAGGCTTTCGTTGAAATTAAGCGCACAAATTGAACACGGCTTCAAACTTATACAAGAACCGAAAACCTAAAATCCAACCGCTCAAAGGCAACGGGCTGCCTGTCAAGATGAACTCATTTGTATGGGGTTTTGGTGTCATTTCTTCTTGTGGCTAGCTTTTTAATACCACACTATTTGTGCACGCCAAGGCATTTTAACGTGACCAAGATCCATGTGACAGCGGTGGCTTCTGGCCAGGTCAGGAATCACAAAGGCATGTGCTTAAGGGATGGGAGGCCAGACAGGTATGATCATCAATCCTCCTGGGTTGCAAGAGACTAGCCTGCCCTGTGGTATATCACCAGTCAAATTTGTTTTCCTGTTTTATCCCTGCTTATACTGGTCAGATTAGGAATGGTCCACAGCCCATCCTAGTATCTACTGTATCTAGGATAGGTCGTGTATCTATCTAAGATATCCTATCTATCCTTTAATGGCGGTATCCAATTTCAGCAGGATAAGGCACCCTGTGATACTGCAGAAATTTGGTCTCCAAATTCTCCACATCTCAACCTGATTGAGTGTCTGCGGGAAGTGCTGGACAAACAGCTCGGATCCATGGAGGCCCCACCTCACATCTCACAGGGCTTACAAGTTCTTCTGCTTACTTTTGGTGTGCTTGAGCGACCAGCACAGTTCACAGAAAAGGCAGCATGGAAAAGCAGCTCCCTGGTTTAGCCGACTTGAGCATCGAGTATTGCATTTTTTATCCTCTGACTCATAAATCTAACCATGAAACCATAACTTGATAAAACAAAAAATGCTTGTATCAGAGGTGAACAGTTCATAAGTCAATCTGTTCCAACATAAAGTTGGCTCAACAATTACTGGTACCATTGGAAAAGCTGGGTAAGGAAAGTTATGAATAATGTCTGACGGTTAATTCATTTAATCTCATGCTGAAAACTATGACAGAAATCCAAACGTTAAGTGAAGTACACTCATTCTAGGGAAATCTAACAAAACCGCATGTGCCACAATTAGTGACACTCCTCCCTTTGTCCACATAACAGCACAGTCTTCTGTAAGGCATGATGAGAGGAAAATGCAGAACCAAGAATACAGAATCCTTCACGATCCTCCAGGTCCTTAGTTCCCCCCTTTATGGACTGCACACCAGTTTCTGAATGGGTTTTGATAAAGGAACATGGGTGACAATGTCATTCTATGTTTTTTGGAGTTGGAGATACATTTTGGATCGCTGTCCTGGTAAAAGATCCAGCTAGAGCCAAGTTGTAGCTCCCTGGCAGAAGCAGACAGCTTTTTTTTTTTGAACTTCATGGAATTCATGATGTCATGTATTCTAACAGGATTCCCAGTGCTCAAGTAAAGCCCATCATCATCATCACAGATCCTTTACTGAACTTACAGTGGGATTAGGTCCTTTACTGTATAACAGGTTTTTTTTCACACCAAGCCCACTGCGTGTTTGTTGGTTTATTTTTTTTTGTTCCTAACCTTGGAACCCAATACCAGCAGTGTGTAATGATCTGAGGTTCATCTCAGCCAGTTATCCAATCACAGCAGCAACTCTGTACGTTTAGGCACGTAGATGTGGTCAAGACGAGTTGCTGAAGATAAAACCGAGCATCAGAATGGGCAAGAAAGACTATTTAAGTGACTTTGAATGTGGCATGGCTGTTGGTGCTAGAACATTTGGATTTTTACACACAGCCAAGTCTAGAGTTTATAGAGAATGGTATGAAAAAAAGAAAATATCCAGTGAGCGGCAGTTCTCTGGACAAAAAAGGCTCGTTGATGCCAGAGGTCAGAGAAGAATGGCCAGACTTGTTTGAGCTGATAGAAAGGAAACAGTAACTCAAATACCCATTCATTACAGCCAAGGTGTGCAGAAGAGCAGCACAGTTACGCTTTTTGGTCTGTTTGAAAAATACTGGAAAAATTGAATTATTATTTGAATCTGAAATCTTTTTTCCGTCTTTCCTTGTATATTAAGACCAGAGAAACCAGACGTCTGATGATAAAGAATATTAAAGAAATGATGGACTCTTACCCCACACAAAGCTAACAACAATTAACAAGGTGACCTCCACAATTCCAAAAGACATTCACAGACATTAAGATCCACAGATCTCAGAAATGAAATGCAACCCAGTTCTCTTCAATTCTTTCTTTCACGATGTTAAGTATTTCACTTTCCCTATGATGACTCAATATGCAGCACAGTGATTGAGTTTTTTGTTATTACGTCGTTGTTTATTGTTCAAATTAAATTAAAACAAAGTTTAAAAAAACAATCCTGAAGCAGATGGGCTACAGAAGAAGACCACACCGGATGCCACACCTGTCAGCTAAGAACTGGCAACCGAGATTCACACAGCTCACCTAAATTGAACAGAAGAAGATTGAAAACCGTTGCCTGGTCTGATAGTCTCGATTTCTGCTGCGACATTCGGATGGCAGGGTCAGAATTTGGCGTAAACAACATGAAAGCACAAATTCATCCTGCCTTTTGTCAACGGTTCAGGCTCCTGGTGGTGTAATGGTGTGGGGGATATTTTCTCGGCACACTTTAAGCCCCTTAATACCAACTGAGCATCGTTTAAGCCGTCCAAACTACTTCAGTTATTTTGCTGATCTCAATTAATTATAGTGCGTTAGTGGTTTGGATACAGGATTCAGGGTAAAATACCGCACACATAGCAGGAGTTTGGATATCATTTATATGTAAATGAATGACTAAGTGAATTAGGCCTCTTTGGCATATCAAATTATTATTGACATTACCTGTATGTCATTCAGCATATGCTCTTACCCAGAGGGCCTTACAACTGATACAGTCTCAAAATCCAAGCAACTGTGGGCTACCTTGCTCAAGGACCCAACAGTGACAGCATGGCAGTGGTGGGATTTGAACCCTAAACCTTCTGATCCAGAGTCAAGTACCCTTAACCGCTAGGGCTAAGACCCCACAGTACCAAGTGAGGATCCAAGTGAGGAGGCAAAACGTTTTCTTTTCCTTTTCTGTATCCAATTAAAGATCAGATCCATCCTGTACGAGATCAAACCAATTCATTAGGTCTTTCCAGAAGGGTTCCGCCCCAATAGTTCAACAGTACATGCTCAATGCTGTTGTCTTTTACAAAGGCAACCTCACAAGCGCAGAACTCCTCTGGTTCACCTCAACGCTGTGAGCAGAGGTGTTGCGTGACATTGATGAAAATCGTTTTGCATTTCACCAAATGAAAATGTGGCTGGAGCAGAGCACGTAGCTGCATTCTGATGTCTGATTTGAGAACACAACAAACTGAAGTGGTCATGAAACATTGTGGAATTCATATCAAGAAGCCAGACATATGAGGTTCATCACATTTGTTGTCCCAGGTTCAGCGCATGTGAAGCATTTCTCCTGTTGTTTAAGCAAATTCTTTCAGGTTCTGACGTAAGCCAGGCTCAGGAGGGTGTCAAGGTGAAGGCAATTTATCCATCATACAGCTCTGCTATTATCAAGATAAGTGTATCAGTGATATATGTGCAAGGGCGCGTGTGCTACTCCAAAAACTATTACAACAGGGGAGCGTGCGAAATGTTTAAAAATTCCTCTCCAGGTCAATGCCTATGACCTTCACGCAATAATGTGCTTTCAACAGTGAGCAAATTACTTTCATTTTGACAGATTTCAACTGCTTGGAAAGATTTGTTCTCTTTGATGGGCAACTAGATGTACAAAACCCACATGAAGAAACTGTGTAACAACCAACTGTGAAAGCCCACATTGAGAAACCAACTTAGGATTATTGCATAATAAATGCCAAATTTAATTTGTTTTAGAACAAAAATAGGCCTGGAGTTTATTTAGTCCTTTACCTTTACATTTAGCGGACACACTTATCTAGAGAAATTTACAAAGGTGATACTATCTTACAAGATTAATAGCTGGATGGAAGCTTAGCAGTGCTGGGGTTTGAAGAGTGGGCTTTCCATTAATGACCTAACAATGTGTTCTACAGTTACATTTTGTCCATTTGCAGATTGCCCTTATCCTTAGTGACTCACAACTGACCAACAACTGTGAGGTAAAAGACTTAACAGTGGCAACTTGGCAGAGGTGGGATTTGAACCCTGGACATTCTGGTCCAGTACCAGTCTGGTAACTTAAATAGTAGGCCACCACAGTTGTCTACAGATACCAAACTGGGTCTGTTCATACCAGGACACAACACAAACAAGCAGTGAAGCAAATGTGGTAAAAACGAGTTTTTTCTGAAACCAAAACCAAATCGTACACACTTTTGGACACTTAAAACCCAAGTAGTAATTCCCAGGTTATCTGTGTCTGCAGGGAAAATCCTGACCTTGTGTCAGGTGTGTCATGTGGCAATAACTTCTTCTAAACAGTTAATTTGAAGGAATTTTATGATCATTTTGGTAAAAGCGGAGAGGCCGGGCAGGGCAAGGTGGAAATAGAACGGAAAGCGGCCAGGTGCAAGATCGCGCTGTGGGGGGAATCTGGGGGAAGACCAAGGAGCTTCCAAAAAACAAGTCGCTAAGGGAAGGAACGTAGCGGGGGACAAGGGCGAGAATCTTGTCCCGGTTAGGCGCGGGAAGAGGGGACCAAAAACGGAATTTAGGCGCGCGGGTACCGTGGGAAAGTATTATTCCGTACATTTTTTCTCGTCGTTGAGTAAGGCCTTGTAATCCCCCAGCCTAGCTAAAAGTTAGAGGAATGGGGAGGTGAGAAACGATGGTTAATATCTTGCACTCAACCCATTAGGCAATGGGGAAAGGGATTAGAAGATAAGAAAAACCGAAGGACTGTAGTGGGGGGGCACTCCCTAGGGGGATGCGGGAAGGCAAACCCTCAAGCGCGGAAACACGAAAGGAGCTCATATTCTAGCCCACTCATGGGAAATGAACAACGGTATGAAAAAAGGAAAGCGGGGGAACACAGTGTCGGAGGAAAAAGAGGGACGTAGAGATTCATTACGGGAACATCAACGGGGGGGAGGCGAAGCTCGAGGGGAACCTAAGAGTCCAGATAGGAAGGACGGAGCGGAGCCGAGAGAGAGAAGGCGGGAAACAAGCACAATTACATTGTTGACATTTTTAGTCCAAATGGAAAGAAGTTCCATTTGTTTATTTGATTTATTTGGACATCGCAATCATCATCGATATGGCTATTCAGACAGGAGCATTGGATATACAGTGCGGTGCAAAAGTCCGTAAAGCCACCCATTAGACTTGTCGTTTTAGCAAATGATAATAATGATCAAAACCCCGGGACAAACAGTGTGACCCAACAATTTCAAGCTTGGATTCGTCACTCCATAATCCTCTTTTCCTCTGACCTTCATTCCAATCTTTTGTGAGCTTTAGCTCATCTCAGCCTTTTCACCTGGTTGCTCTTCTGAAAAAACTGGTTCTTGTCTGCTCCCCTTTCCAAAAAAGTCCCACTCCTGATCAAGCTGGCCACAAACGTAGAAGGTCCAACTTGGCAACCCGAATGCCAAGCTGCCAGATGCTGTTATTGCTCAAGTGTAAGGGGTGGTGACTCAAATAATTGCCACTGTAGCTCACTGTTTTCCTTGGTATTCCTAAATAAGTTAAATGACAAATAATTAAATAATATGCTCAAGATACCATTGCTAAAACAACAATCAAGAAAAATAGTGGGCCTAAGATTTTTTGCACAGCACTTGAATAATAATTTCGAGTTGCTGTCCAGTTAGCATTTTCAAAACCCTCATACTGCAAACACCGCAGTCACCAAAGCAAAGAGAAGCTTAGTTGTGCAAGAACATTAAAAACAGCTAAAAGAACAAACAATCCCATAGTAATCCTATTCCTTTAGTTGTCTTTTAATCTTAACTCTTACCAGAACCAATGATAAAAGATTATATTCACAATGAATAGGCTGTTCTTTTTCCACCAGGTGCTCACATTCACTTTGAATCTGATCTAAATGTATATTTTGGGAATATCCATGGAGAACTGAAAGCAACCAAAGTATGCTCTCATTTCCAATAAGCGACAGCCTAAGCAGAAAATCTTGAGCTGTCCCGTTGATTTAAAAAAAGATACGTTTTAAAAATGTTTGTAAACTTTAAACTCACCAAAACGTCACAGAGTAAGACGGATTAAACTGAATTAGGAGATGCAGCATGTCAAGGGTAATAGACGGAGCCACAATAATGGGACGACGCCATTTGGAGCTTACGGTGTGCTGTGAAAGACCCACCTAGCTGCTGGAAGAGGAGCCCCACACTTTTATTGGTCACTGGCAGGCTGTCATTTAGAGGAGTCTGAATGAGCTGCCGGTCTCCAGCTCCAAGAGAAAACAGTTTCTGTAAACATGGACACACAGATTGACGTCAGTGCCAAGAAGGTAATGGAGATATCATGTGACTCGTTCAGATGTTTGAATAGTATAGATGATCCCTGCATAGCAATGGGTGCTCTCACCAAGACTGCTTTGGCTTAAATCCCAAGTCACATTATAATTTTTCATATCATTTATTAGTAATATAAAGTACATAGACAAAAGTTTGTGGACATCCCAAAAAATGACATGCAAAACATGGACATTTGCTGCTACAACAACCTAGATTTTAGAACATGACTGTGAGGTCGGCTTCTGATATCAGACAAAAATGTTACTTTTGCCATTCCAGTGCATTTTCAAGGTGTCTGATGGAGGCCAGGTCAAGTTTCTGAGCAAGCCAGCCAAGATCTCAAGCAAAAACGGGAAACCAATACTCTAGCAGGGCATACATTTGATTAATTGACTTGGTGGAACTGGAATCCTACAAACGTGCCATATTGACTCACTGGGGTATCAGTACAACCCATTCTACTGCCTGTTTGCCTATGGAGAACCCAGAAATGTTGGAGTGTCCAAAAACTTTTACATATACAGTGTATTAAAAACCGAGGAGAATGTTAATGTTTTTTCCCCATATTATCAAAAAACAAAGAACTTTGCTTGCATTAATCACTGCTTGTCCATTGATCATGACCCACCTCCCCAAGTCCTCCATCGGCCTGTTTGTTAGGCATCCGCCCTCCTCTCATTAACGTAGAGCAATATAATCCGAGGCATCAGTTCAGAACGGGTGTAAAGACAGTGATGAGATGCATCATATGCGATACGGGCTACATCTTATTACCAAAGCAGAGCAGACAATCACAGCTGTGCTACACAGTAACTAAAAATAGGACCAATCCTGATCCGACGCAGATGGATTTCTCAGCTGAATGTTGTTCAGTGTTTTTGTTTTGTTGCTTTGACAAATTCTGCTCTGTTTAACATACCAAAACAAAACCAAACCACACGTGTACTTGTGGCCGACTGCCGTACTGACACTGGGTGATAGAGCACTGTGCAAGGCATTAGCATGAGGGGCTGAGATGCAGTGAGATGTTGGCATGGCTGATATAGCTTTGGAATATGACATGTACTATAAGCACTGGAGATGGACGATCGATCGGCTATGTATCGGTATGGACCGATCTCACATGTGGATTGAAAATCGGTAGATACCGACACACAGCCGATCGATTGTCCATGTCTATAATGTCTGTAAGTTAGCTAATTCTGAGAGTCAATCAATGGCATGAAACAAATGAGGCATATTTTGCATGGTAATTTACTGCAGCCCTGTGTGAATCCCCTCAGTCACAGTTCCTAGCTCAAAATGCTAGACAAACATATAGGCTAACTTTTGGCTAAGGGACTAAAATGGCAGAAGAAACCCCATATTGTATTCGACTACGTAGCCGCGAATAGAAAACTGATTTTGCTGAAGATGTGAGGCTATTTCATTAGAAATGGTTTGTTTGTTTGGTTTATCCAACGTTGCTATCAGCTTCAATGCCATTTAAACCAGATGCAAGGTTACATCAATACACAAGGTTACACTGACACTACTCATATACACACACAGGCCAAAAAAGGTCAAGAACTCCAAAATTTGGTTGGACTACCTATAGTTTTGATTACACAAAGCATTCGCTGTGGCATCGTTTCCACAAGCTTCTGCAATGTCACAACTTTTATTTCTGTCCAGAATTGCATTCATTTTTCCCCAAGTTCTTGTACTCATGATGGGAGATTTGGACCACTGCACAAAGTCTTCTCCAGAACTTCCCAAAGATTCTCAATGGGGTTCAGGTCTGGACTCTGTCTTGGCCAATAAATGTGTGAAAATGATGTCATGCTCCCTGATCCACTCTTTCACAATTTGACCCTTCTGAAACAGATTTACATCTTTCCACGAACACAGGGTGTGCCTTTCGATGGGAGACATTTTTGCTTAGATAAATCCAGATAGTGATCTTTTTTTGGTCAGGCAGTGCATATGTGTGTGTATGAATATGTACAGGTATATATATACACATACACACACACACACACACACACACACACGTACGTACGTACGTATGTATACAACAAAGGAGATTTCTGAGGACCTTAGAAAAAGATGTTGATGCTCAGGCTGGAAAAGGTTACAAAACCATCTCTAAAGAGTTTGGACTCCACCAATCCACAGTCAGACAGATTGTGTACAAATGGAGGAAATTCAAGACCATTGATACCCTCCCCAGGAGTGGTCGACCAACAAAGATCACTCCAAGAGCAAGATCTGTAATAGTTTGCAAGGTCACAAAGGACCCCAGGGTAACTTCTAAGCCTCCCATCAGATAATTACTGCACTGGTGATTATGCCTCAGCTGGCAACATGTTCTTTAACCATAACTGATGCAGTGAGTAGCTTCTCATTTGTTAAACAACCATGTCGAAAGACACATCCTGTGGTCGTGGAAAAGATGTTCATCTGTTTCAGGAGGGTCCGATTGTGAAAGAGTGGATCAGGGAGCATGAGACATTTTCACACATGGATTGGCCACCACAGAGTCCAGACCTGAACCCCATTGAGGATCTTTGGGATGTGCTGGAGAAGACTTTGTGTAGTGGAACAAATCTCCCATCATCAGTACAAGATCTTGGGGACAATGAATGCAACTCTGGAAAGAAAGAAATGTTGTGACATTGCAGAAGCTTGTGGAAATGATGCCACAGCGAATGCATGCCGTAATCAAAGCTAAAGGCACACACACACAGACACTAAGATCAGGCCAATTTAGCACAATCAATTAAACCTAAAAATATACTCATTGGTCCATCTTTAATAGGTACAGTATATAATATCTGGATAATTACAGATCTCATGGATGTCAAGTAACATACCAGTAGAGTCAATGGTAATTCTCAAACATCAGCCTGGTCTCCACATTGCAAGACAGCTACCACTCCGGGAAAATGAAGTCGGCATGGTCTTGTTGCAAAACAGAGACAGCTACTCTCTATTTCTAAACCATTGCTTAGGCAACTTAAACAGCACCAACTGTCCTCTCCTTCAGACGCCTATCCAGCTCCAGCCCTGTCAGGGTTCGAACTAACACTCTCCCAACAGCAGGTTTAACACTTCACTGCAGCTCCACTTTAACCCTCTTGTTAGCATAATATTAAATCTCATCTTTAAGAGTTAAGTGAGCAAGACTTTGAACCACTACGTTCACCATTACATAAAGCGACTCTGCTTCTGGGCTCTTAAAAAAAGTCTTTTTGTCACTGCCAACCTACCACATCACAACAAAATGAATGTTAGCCTTTTCACTACACAGCAAAGCCCAAATCATAGGTTTACCAAAATAAGACTGGCATGCATGTCAGCTTTCTACAGCCATAAAGGAACACTTTTGAGAAAGACTTTCAGTGTGTGGTTCTGCACTGTAGCACAGGATAAATAAGAGCGGTCTTCGACAAGCACAATTTAGCAGTCAACACAGTACAAGCTGAAGTTGAATAAAAGCTGAAGGAAAGACGCAGAGGGGTCTCGGGTTCTTAGAAAGCTGACTTTCAGTAATACTGAAGAGCATGTTTGTTTCACCGAGGAGGTTTTTCAGTTACGCTAACGGTGATCTGTGATGCACTACGCAACTGAGAAGAATAATGGCTGCAGGAGGAATTGTGAAATGTATTGGTAATTAAAGACCAAAAATCTGTAAATCATGGTCAGAGCCCAATAAGGCTGCGTTCTTTCCACTGGTTTTCCAATGCATGTGTGTGCAAACTCTGCTGACTGGGGTTTTACCACTGAGCCATGCAAAGTGTTTTCGTCACCACCATCCACCTGACTATTGGGTATCAAACCACGTTCAGAGCTTTAACATTACACCCAAAAAAGCTACAATGGAGGGCTGAACTAAGCTTGAATATTGTGATAATTTAAATAAGCTTCTATATTAATTAAATTATAATACTTTCATTTTGTTTCATGTGACATATTTTGGGGTTTTTTTTTGTGCTTATAACTTTATCTAACTGTTTCAACGAGTATCTAGTCTATGGTTTCTTAATAAACAATAAAAAAAAATTCTAATTATACGCTATACAAAATCAAACACCAACTCCCCCTCTAGATATATATGACATCTCGGTTCTCGACTGCATCGGAACTCGGCCGAAGGCGCGGTCTTTGACTATTTGCCTAGGGGAAAACTTGTCTCGGTGGCACCTGCTCAAACTTGTACAAGTCGAGCCACGTGACTCGTTTCAGCCCAAACTCGATTCATGATTCACGTTCAGGTGATTCAGAGTGATTCAGGTTCACAATAGCTCTTTCTCAGAGAAGATCTCCACTATTTTTATCATGTTCTGTAATTTTACATCTACAGTACTGTATTCTTAGTGCAAATACGTCTCCATGGGTCCTTAAAAGGTTATAACACCCAACCGAAAGCAAAACAGGAATTGAATGCTCCAGAACACAGGCTGCAGTTAGCTTAGCAGCTATGCTAGCACCCTGCGTTTGCCAATAGAGGAAGTGTTTTGCTTTTACTTGTCACTTTCAATCCATTACTCGCTAAATTACATGTGATTTTCCAAAACGTTATTACAAAATAAGCTTTGTGTTAATGATTTTGGCTCACTATAGGTTAATGTAAGTGTTTTAAATATTAACTTGGAGCACACGTACAATACAACTCCATTAATGCATATAATGCCTTATACAGCATGGAGTCTGGAACGCTATAATTTAATTGACGCAAACGAAAAACGTATTTTAGTTCCTACTGAAATCAAATGGTGTGACAAAAAGCAACATTCCACCAGTGTATTGCAGAAATGTTCCGATTTAACCACAACAATGACCAACATCAATCATATTACTATCTTTATAAAGAATTAAGAGATATTAGAAGCTATCCCAGATGGTAATAAGTATGGTACAAATACAACATATTGAAAGACGTGGCTCGGTCCTAGCTGAATTTGTATTTATTGTAACTGATCATTCTTCAGATGATAATCATTCGTCGAAAACTGTATTATCAAAGACAGCCCGAGAAAAGCGTAAGCTGCCCTCTGCATCTAATAGCACACCAGCTGAAAAAGGAGACTGTAATAGCTACCACTCACCTTCTCCCAACACTCCAGTTAAAAAACAAGAGGTGAGACGAGACGCCTGCTCCCTGACCCAGCCACGCTTAAGGTCCTTAGCCGAGTGAACAAATTAACCTCTGCTGACCCTCATGGGGGCTGGCATCCCTTGTACGAGCCCCACGGTGGGCCCCAAGCTACACTTGGGCCAGAGGTAAGGTAAAGGCATTTGAGGAATTGTTTGGGTAAGTAATAATCTCAACTGGGAGCCTCCTGCTTGTAGGCACAGTGCATGTGAGGAGGTTGGCCAGCAGGCTCTCCAGAGAGAGTTCAGACTGTCTGCTATAAACTGTTATCAGTCCCCCCAACAGCCCTGTGGGGGGGAAAAGGCAAGCTTATTCAGTCCCACCGATAGAGACCCAGACAGACAAACATGCACATACAAAAAGATATCCGTACATACGCAAAGACTTATACAATAAACAAGACAAAAAAAAGGCCTTTTCTTGACGACACACTAACGCATTTCAGAGGAACACTGGGTTTAATGGGGATTAAACATCACTAACAGGAAATGCCCGCAGGAAGGCTAATTTCAAACATAACAATAGGACACCATTAATGAACAGTCACATTCCTAATTAATGAGACTCATTAATCTAGTTGGCGGTTAAAAGCAAGCCTCGGATGAATACTAGGGCCAACAATCCCGTCTTGCACAATGGCTCAGGACCAATGGCTCATGTGCTGGAAGGCCAAGATTTGTGCTGATCACCGAAGCTGCCAGGGTGGGGGAAAAGGGGCAGAGTGGGTTGTCAGCACAATAGTTGATCCAGGTGCCCCATGTAAATGCAGTTGTGTTTCACTGGCATTATGATTGAACAAGGTATAGTGGTAAAAATGGTTAGAATATGAATAGAAGGATTCAATAAAAGGATTCGATCTGATATGGTCAGCTGGAACCCAATACCCTTTCTCAAGAAGGAAGCCGATTAAGATGAATTATACTACAAAGACTTTTACATTCATATCAAAACTCTTTCAGTGAAGATTCCTTCAAGCAGTGTGGCTAAATGGGAGAAAAGGTACAAAAAAAAACATGAAATAAATGCAAAACTGTTTAAAATGAAAAGAGGTAAAAAAAAAAAAAAAAAAAAAAAAAAAAAAAAAAAAAAAAAAAAAAAAGGAGAAAAAAAAAAAAAAAAAAAAAAAAAAAAAAAAAAAAAAAAAAAAAAAAAAAAAAAAATACAAGGTAACATCAAAAACATGAAATAAATGCAAAACGTTTCCTAAATGAAGAGTAAACTGGCTTTCCCTACCTTAAAAGAACTATGCTCAGTTAGGGCCAGAGACTGTTGGTAGCAGTGAACCTCGGCTCGAACCTTAATTGGTGGTTCCAAGAAGGCTGTTGGATTCCGAATTTGCCTCATCAAAAGTCGGAATCTAATTCATTTCAGACACCACCATGAGGGCGGGGTCACGTACAGGTTTACCGATGTTTTAACCAAAATTTTTGATCAAATTTGAGGGCAAAAACATTTCGTACAGACCATCTGAGGTCCAAATTTGTTGAATCAAGAAGTGTTTGAATTCTGAGCTTCCACTGTACACCACCATGCAGAAAAGGCCCAAAAAAGAAGACAGAAAACTAATGCAAAAGGGCAAAACAATATACAGTTGTACCTCGTTATCAAACCTACATCTGTTGTTTGGCGACGTAACGAGGTTACAAATACATTTACAGCATTTAGCAGACGCCCTTATCCAGAGCGACTTACAATTGGTACAGTCTTACAATCCAAGCAATTGTGGGTTAAGGGTCTTGCTCAAGGACCCAACAGTGGCAGCTTGGCAGATGTGGGATTTGAACCCTGGACCTTACCTTAGAGTCCAGTACCTTACCCGCTAGGCCACCACATGATCCATCATATTTGGTTGTATGTGGAGGGAAGTACGTAAGACATGTATAGCATTGAATACCAGAGTCTAAATCAGCATCAGTTTGTGTGCATTACCCTAAATATTTCTGGGTAATCTAATCTGGACACCAGGATTAGACTTTTGGGTGCAAACACTTGAGCTGGATGGATCAGACCGTCTTCCTCCTCATCTTCATCTCCACCATCCTGCAGTGCCTTCGTACCCTGGAAGAGAATCAGCAGGAGACCAGTCAGGGAAGTATAAATGCCGTGTAAGTGTACAATGGTTGCCACATTAGAGGGGAAAAAAGACAATGCTTTAAAAGACCAGACAGGCTTCAGATTTCTTGTGCACAATTCAATAAAACGTCTTCCAAAGAAATGGAACATGACACAAAACAGAACCTCTCACACACTATTTAGTGGGATCAGGATGACGCCTTGTTCTGTCGAAGCCATAAAATGACGCCTTATTCCGTTAAATGCTCGTTCCCGAAGGCAACCTTTTAGAAAAGTGAACCCATTGCAATGTTGGGTTACTGTGGTACCGGGCGTACTTGTGAAGGATTACAGAATGTGATACCTACACTTATGCTGTCAAATGATTCATAGTTAATCACGTTTTCTGTTAATATAAACAAAACAGAAATCCAACAGTGATTGTCACATAGAACAGCACATTATTAATGCAAACTATACTTTATTAGGCATCTGCATTAAACACTGCATGTGCAAGCTGTCCGTTATACTGAGCTCTGCTGTGTTTATGCAATGTACACAAAACGCAGTTTTTAAATGAAGGTCTTTAATATTAAGGCCCTGTGTGAAAAAGTGATCGCACTCCTTGTTAAAACATAACATAACTATGGTTTATCACACCTGAGTTCACGGTCTTGTGCCTGATTATTGCCACACCTGCTCTCCATCAGAACATCACTTAAATAGGACCTGCCTGATAAAGTGAAGGACACCAAAAGATCCTTAAAAGCTACACATCATGCCGAGATCCAAAGAAATTCATTAACAATTGAGAAAGAAAGTCATTGAGATCTATCAGTCTAGAAAGGGCTATAAAGCCATTTCTAAAGCTTTGGGACTCCAGAGAACCACAGTGAGAGCCATTATCCACAAATGGTGAAGATATGGACCAGTGGTGAACCTTCCCAAGAGTGGCCGGCCGACCAAAATTACCCCAAGAGCACAACGCAGTCTGTATTTTTTTCTCCATTTCATTTACAAACTGCATTTTGTGTTTACCGGTGTTGTCTTCGACTAATATTTAAATTGGTTTGATGTTCCGAAACACTTAAGTGTGACAAACATGCAAAAAAATAGGAAATCAAGAAGGGGGCAAACACTTTCTCACACCACTGTATATACTGTGTATATCATAGCATAGCCTATCTTAATGTAGAAACACTTACATTAACCTACAGCTCATAAATAATAATAAAAAAAATCCAAGCTACGACCATCTGACAGAAACGTGTATAATCGTATAACTGTTATATGGAACTTATTTGAACTTAAGATGGCTCCTGATGTGAGGCACACGCTAGAGACATGGAGGCTGGAGACTTTACTATGTTAGGCTTGGTGTGTCTTTGGAATAAAATCAAATTTCCTACAAATGTGTGTCAAAAGATGACATCAACGGTGCAAAGAATAGTTCTACCACAGCAACTCTGGCACATACAATCCAGATGAGAATCCAGAAGAAGGAATTATAAATATGGAAGCTACACAAGGGGGGGGGGAGTTCCAATATTTTTGCAGTTAATGACATCTGACTGATGCCACCTCAATAAATCAATTTGCTTAAATTACTTATCAGAAATGTAAACATAAAAAAAAAAAAAAACAGAACAGGTCAGATTATTTCTTGGCCCATTTGAACCTCTTGCATATGATGCAACCCTGGTGAAACGTATCCAAAATAGACTCTGTCCTGGCTTTCATACAGGGCTTTGGGGGGTGGCGTAGGGGGGTTAATGTAGATAGCCAAATGAGTAAGAACAATCAGACTTGACGATGATGAGCTCATGCTAAATAATTAATGGCATAACATTCCTCTTCTTAACACGAACCACTAAGAGAACCATGATGATCTTTTCCCCTTACACAGTACTGACTTGTCATACCAGTACACCATTGGAAGATCTGCATTAATGTTATGTATGTAATGATCTGACTAGTGCAGCTTGTGCAATGTGGCCATTACATGTGCAGAACACATGATATTAGTGCTGATTCCACATTCTGTTCAGCCCCAACGCAAGACACAGTCCAAGTCCATTTGGACAAATGGTTGACTGAATAAGGAATATAAATATCACCCACGTTTTGCTTTCCTCATAGCCAGGAGAGCATAAGAGAACTCCGATAGAGAACAATGCCCAAGTCCTGATGTTTGAAATCTGGTTCTAATTGTCCTATCTGAACCCCTCACGATGTGTGGAAGCTCATATCGGTGGCCACATTACAAAACCCAGCCGGCTAACCTCTTTATTGGGTTTGCTCAGACAATGAAAACATGCCATGAGAGCCACAGCACCGTATGTGGGGTGCGCAGGATTAAAATACCCCCACAGATGAGAACCACATTTCAGCATTATTAAGAGGATTTGGCCCAATTATGTGAGAAAATACATTCCACGGATGCTTCTTCCAATCAGATAACATGAAAATAACTGACAATTTTTAAACAAAGACTTCACCTAGCATGGTTTCCATAAAAGGACTGCACGAACTGGGGAGTGAACTACACACTGAAAGTAGAATACACAAAGTTATTGACAAAATAAACTAGAAGTACTAAAATAAGATTACAACATAGAAAAAAAACTTAATTTAATATAATAACAATAACAAAACAGAGTCATACTCTGGCATCTGAAATCCCGGAGTCGGGTATCCCACTATAATGTGTGAGGCATTTTAATTCCCCTCTCCCCTTTCCAAACCACTAACCTTATAATGAATGACGAGCTGAAAAAGAAACCCTGTGAAATCAAAGGTGAGTGGGTACAATGCTTCTCTGAATGGCATCTCACCTGCCTTCCACTTCCTAGTCAGAAGCTACACTGGGTTTATACTAGGACTGTATCCTATTGAGAAAAAGATATCTCAATATCTTCTGGGATTGTATCGATAACGATAGACTATACTACATTTACATTTACAGCATTTAGCAGACGCCCTTATCTAGAGCGACTTACAACTGGTACAGTCTTACAATCCAAGCAATTGTGGGTCTTGCTCAAGGACCCAACAGTGGCAGCTTGGCAGAGGTGGGATTTGAACCCTGAACCTTCTGGTCCATAGTCCAGTACCTTACCCGCTAAGCTACCCGCTAGGTGTAAAGTATTCAAAAGTTGTTTGAACCCATCTCTCTCAATCGCCTGAATCGACACCGTGTCTTTTGTGACGTAAATGGTGACAGCATTTATGTCATGTCTTATATCTGTTGCTTTTCTTGTCAAAAGCCAAGTTTTTTTGGAGTTTTTTTGCAGAATGATCACATTACGGTTTTGCTGAGTGTGTTTATGTGCTGCTACCTTGGCTAGTTTAAGCCTGCCGGGGGCAGCTGACTCCTGAAGTGTCGTAATCTTCATATTCTACACAGTGGTTAGTGTGCAGATGGTGAAATTAGTTAGTTGGCTGTCTTTAAGCGCAACCGCTTTCCAACATAGGATGCAGACTGACATTTTGAGCGACACTCAAAATGCTTTTCAAAGCCTGCAACCTGCAACCACATAGACCGTGAGGTTGGTGGTGTCTGTATTTTGTCACCTGGCGCAGTTTGTTCACTCATTTTTAACATCAGTCCTGACCTTTTAGGTTGAATACTAGCTTGATTTGTGGCATCACAAAGTGTGTTTTGGGCTGTTTTTTTGCACTGGGACTGACATGCTCGATAATGCCAGCTCACTCATTGTTAAAACAGCAATTAAGATATCTCAAACTGCACATATCACACACCTCTAGTGTGTATCAGTGTAACCTAACTGATATAGATTGCTTCACTGAATGGAACTTTGCCTCTACAAGGTGCTACAGCCGAACGAGCCAAGATTTTGCCGGCACTTTTAAAGAATGTTCATCGGGTTGCTAGGGTGTACTTCCTATGTAGGGTGCTCTCTTTGTAAAGCTTGCTAACCAACAATGGCTGGTTAATGAGACGGAAGCAGGAGCGTGGCCAGATCAACCTACCGAGGCTCAAGCCCCGAACATTTTGATTAATAGCCCCGGATCCCTGCTCTACCTGCACCTTCCAGTTCCTAGTCAGAACCTTATTTTGGGTTTATACAGTGACTAATTATAAAAACCACTAGACACGGACCCTCACTTTAAGAGAACATTTTACTCTTTAAATTTCACCCATGCTATTACAGAAACAAACAGTTGCTAAAAAATACGAGAGAGATTGGCATTACTACAAGCTTTTATAGATGCACGAACAAACAAGTATGAAGGGGTCCTGTACCACAAAATTAATCTTACATCACTAAAAGTATAGGAGGGCATTTTCTTATATGAAATAATGAACATATAATGAAACATCCACATCAAAATACTATCTCTCTCTCTCCTCCATATATATATCAATCTGAAAAACCACATGATATTTTCCCAATCCTCTTCTGGATCATCCATATGCTCTCTGGCAAACTTCAGACAGGCCTGGACATGTTTACTGGCTTAAGCAGGGGGACACGCCTGGCACTGCAGGGATCTGAGTCCCTCTCGACGTAGTGATGGTAGCCTTTGTTACTACTTTGGTCCCCAGCTCTCTGCAGGTCCATTCATCAGGTCCCTCCGTGTAGTTTTCTGGGATTTTTTTTCTCACCGTTCTCATGATTATTTTTGACCCCACGGGATGAGATCTTGCAAGGGACCCAGATCGAGGGAAGATTTATAATGGTCTTGTATGTCTTCCCATTTTCTTACAATTTGCTCCCACAGTTGATTATTCACACCAAACCTGCTTGCCTATTGTAGATTCACGCTTCCCAGCCTGTGCAGGTCTCTACAATTCTTCCTGGTGTCCTTCAACAGCTCTTGGTCTTGGCCATGGTTGAGTTTGGAGTCTGTTGGACTGTTTGAGGCTGTAGACAGTGTCTTTTATACAGATAACGAGGTCAAACAGGTGCCATTTAATACAGGTAACGAGTGGAGGACAGAAGAGCTTCTTAGAGAAGAAGTTACAGGTCTGTGAGAGCCAGAAATCTTGCTTGTTTGTGGGTGACCAAATACTTATTTTACACCATGATTTACAATGAATTCTTTAAAAATCCTACAATGTGATTTTCTAGATTTTTTTTCCTCATTTTGTCTCTCATAGTTGAAGTGTACCTATGAAGAAAATTACAGACCTCTCTCATCTTTCTAGGTAGAAGAACTGGCACAATCAGTGGCTGACTAAATACTTTTTTGCCCCACTGTATACACACACAGACACACAGACACACATTTATAGTACCCAGAGTAAACCCACAAAGACACAGGGAGGACATGCAGACTTCACACAGAAAGGACTGTTCCTCCCTGGGATTAAACCCAGGACCTTCTTGCTGTGAGGCAGCGGTGCTACCCACCAAGCCACCATGTCACCCCCATGCTACACCCAGTCTATAAGACGATGGTCGTGCCCCCAGTTTATATACAAGTGCCTATGCTTATTTTCTAAGACAATAAAATATCAGACTATCTGGATTTTAAAGAAAAATAATAAGACCACAGAGTGAAGAGTACTGTCAAAGGGAGAAAGAAAGATGTCAGGCATCTGATAAAGAAAAATTCGGTCTGAATGAAAGATATGGCACTGCGACTGCACACATCTGGGTGGCCTCAGGCCCACAGCACCAGAGGACACATCGCAAACATGGAGGATTAAAACATCTCTTTGAGAGAGAGAGCACAAGAGGACGACTCCCGCGAGAAGGCAGAGAGGAAGGCCATGCCGGCCGACAGCTGAAGGCAATCACAGCCCCCAGGCCTGATGCAGTCTGTTCCTTCATCGCAGCCAAATCTGTTGCATAACCTTCTGAACATCTAGGCCAAATGCACAATTGTTCTTACATGACATAGCGATCGGTTGAAATTTGCCAAGCCAGTGGAATTTTCTAATTGAATGGATGGGATCTGATCTGGACGCATAATCTGGGATGGTTTGGCCCAGGACAGGCTCCAGACCCTCCCCACGACCCAGGATAAGAGCGGGTAAAATGAGACGCTTCTGCTTTTTGCCTGCAACCACAACTGGCTGGTGTAAACAGTGCCATCAATTAGATGAAGGCCATGTGGAATGCATGCAGTACCACATCCTGCAGGTACTGCTTCTGCTACGTCTGATTGACTTTGACAAAAGGTCAGTGCAGAGCTAAGACAAAATAGACTAGGTAACCACTGGGGAATGTTAGCCTAAGACTGGATGCTTCACAGACCTAAAAGACATCGTTCTTTTAACAGATATGAACTTTTCCATAAATGCACTAGATGAACAAAAGTATTGGGACACCTCCAGGAGCTTTTCTGGCTTCCCATTCTAAATATATACGCATTCATATGGAGTTGGTCCCCCCTTTCGCAAATATAACAGCTCCCACTCTTCTGGAACAAGATTTTGGACTGTCTATGTGGAAATTTTTACTCATTCATCAAGAAGAGCATTTGTGAGGTCAGACAGTGATGCTGGAGAGGAGAACCTGCCTAGCAATCTCCATCCTATTTCTTCCCAAAGGTGTTTGACGGGGTTGAGGTCAAGGCTCTGTGTGGGCTAGTCAAGTTGAACTGTGACAGCCTAGCGGTACTGGTCCAGGGTTCAAATCCCACCTCTGCCAAGCTGCCACTGTTGGGTGTTTGAGCAAGGCCCTTAACCCACAACTGCTTGGATTTTAAGACCGTATTAATTGTAAGTTGCTATGAGTAACAGCACGTGCTAAATGCTGTAAATGTAAAAAAAGTTCTTCCACACCAAACTCACCCAAATCCTTTATGGACCTTGCTTTGTGCACCAGGACACAGTCATGCTGGAACAGAAAAGGGCCTTCCCCAAACTGTTCCCACAAAGATGAAAGCATACAAAGGTCCAAAATGTCTAAAATGTCTTGGTATGCTGAAGGACTAAAGAGTACTTTTACCACTATGTCCATGAGCTTGATGTTATACACATGTGGCAATGGGACTGAATGAAACAGGTGATTTCAGTGATTACAGGGTGTCTCAATACTTTTGTCCATATAGTGTATGTATGGAGGGGGGAAAAAAGCTAGATTACAATAAAAGTAAAACTATGAGGAAAATCAAGCAGTACGACAATCACCCTTCATTTCAGTGGTTGACTGATATGGGTTTTTAAATGACAGATGGCGATGCCGATATTTATTTATTTATTTATTTATTTTTTCAACTGACAAAACTAATAACAATAACAGAGATTAAACTGCAGAACTTAACTAATAAATAATCATTCAAGTTATTAAGTTTTATTGCTACTAACTACAACATTTATTACCAGATAGCAGTATCACATTCGATCTGGGGGGAAAAAAAAAAAGAAATGTGTAAATATTTGCCAAAAAAACAAAAATGTTAGTGCACATGGTATCAGCATCTTTTTATTTTTAATCCCAGTTCCAGTTAACAGCAGTAAGTTGTAATGCTGGAAACAAAGTTTTCATCTTCTCAGAAATGGCCCCACCCTCACTGACTCTCAGCATCTCTTTGTTTTTAGTCATTCGATGGTCCCAGTTTATGAGCTGCAAGTTCTAAAGCAGGAAACAAAGTTATCTACTACTATTTTTGAATATTGGCCTCATAAGTGCAGACATCTTGACTTATTTCAGTCACTACTTCTTTTGATGCCTAGATGAATTAGAATTTCTTAAAACCATAAAATTCTCAAGAACAATGGTTGACAAATTCCATAACTGAGAAGAAAGTCTGACACATGCAGAACGTGGGCTGCCTTCCAACTTTAGAGGTGAACTAATTAACCTACCCAAGCAGTCTATAACCAAGAAGTCATGTGATTCAGTGTACTGCTATGTGCGTCTGCCATGATGACCTTCCGCTTCACAAATAAACATTGAATTTCTGATCCGGGGCCAGTTTCACAGCTTAGAAAGGTATTATCTAGATGTTTAGGATGATGACTATTATTTTCAGCACTGTCATCTAGAGTCACATTATAAAGCTTCGCTATGTGTGGCTCTAACATCTGACGAAGCGCTCTAAAACAGTTTGAGCAATGTTTAAAGAGGGCTCGGTTCTCATTCTAGACTTGTTTAGCACTGCTGAGATCTCAGACCGCTTGTTCAGATCACAACTTCTTTAGAACTCTGACCCCAGCTGTGTAGTCACATAACACTGAGTTATGTGTAGTGTGTTAAAGATGACCACTTGTGTTGCTGTTTGGCTCTGATTATGAAGCAACGGAATACAACCCCTAAGCTGTGCTAGACCTGAAACCTTTTTGTCTCAGTTTAATCTACAGACAGCTGTTCAGAAAACGCAAGAAATCATAATGATTTAAGAGCTGTCGAGTCTTCTTCTTTACCTGTAAGGATTCAGTGAGCCTTGAAGTTTTAAGTGAACCAGGGACATTTTGTTCTCACAACGCTGAAATCAAGCGGACCGCAAAACAAACCAGAAACGAACCGCATTCAGACACCCGACAGATGATCTGGGGTCAGTTCATTTTATAGGGTCTGAGCTCGTCTCATGTGTTCGCATATGGAAAAGAAACTTGGCGACCTGAGAGCGCTTGAAACAGTCCGAATGCGCATACACCCCCAGTCTGTCATGTGGTTAGGATTTAGGGTGTTTTCACACTCGACAGTTTCAGCATTTCAAGTGGTCTCAGACCGCTAAGTAAGGGTTTTGTACTGCATATATGAACATGTCAAACAATCTGAGACCCATTTTACAAGACCCACAAACGACATGACCCCAGATCACTCGTGGTTAGTTTTGTGGTTTGTTTGATTTGTGCATTGTGAAAACAAAACTCCGGTTCGCCTCGCATGTGCTTCATAGCTAGGAACCTCAAGACATGCTGTATATAGAGGTCTTCCACTCGCTACGGCTCTCCAGCTCTCATTACAGCTGCTAATTAGACGAGCTGAGAGAGCAGCTCAAGTTAGTTAGTTAGTTAGTTATTTATGTCCTTTAATGCCATCTAAAAACCTTAGTTATGTAGTCATGGCAGGAAAGATATACTATATACAGTGGTGCTTCAAAGTTTGAAAGTGAACCCTTCAAAATTTTCTACATTTCTGCAAAAATATGACCTAAAACATCATCAGATCTTCAGGGTGCAAAAGGTTACAAAACCATCTCTAAAAAGTTTGGACTCCACCAATCCACAGTCAGACAGATTGTGTACAAATGGAGGAAATTCAAGACCATTGTTACCCTCCCCAGGAGTGGTCGACCAACAAAGATCACTCTAAGAGCAAGGCGTGTGATAGTTGGTGAGGTCACAAAGGACCCCAGGGTAACTTCTAAGCAACTGAAGGCCTCTCTCACATTGGCTAATTTTAATGTTCATGAGTCCACCATCAGAAGAACACTGAACAACAATGGTGTGCATGGCAGGGCTGCAAAGAGAAAGCCACTGCTCTCCAAAAAGAACATTGCTGCTCGTCTGCAGTTTGCTAAAGATCACGTGGACAAGCCAGAAGGCCATTGGAAGAATGTTTTGTGGACGGATGAGACCAAAATAGAACTTTTTAGTTTAAAAGAACACCGTTATGTTTGGAGAAAGGAAAACACTGCATTCCAGCATAAGAACCTTATCCCATCTGTGAAACATGGTGGTGGTAGTATCATGGTTTGGGCCTGTTTTGCTGCATCTGGGCCAGGACGGCTTGCCATCATTGATGATGAACAATGAATTCTGAATTATATCAGAGAATTGTAAAGAAACATGTCAGGACATCTGTCCATGAACTGAATCCCAAGAGAAGGTGGGTCATGCAGCAAGACAACGACCCTAAGCCACACAAGTCGTCCTACTAAAGAATGGTTAAAGAAGAATAAGTTAATGTTTTGGAATGGCCAAGTCAAAGTCCTGACCTTAATCCAATCGAAATGTGTGGAAGGACCTGAAGTGAGCAGATAATGTGAGGAAACCCACCAACATCCCACAGCTGAAGCTGTTCTGTACGGAGGAATGGGCTAAAATTCCTCCAAGCCGGTGTGCAGGACTGATTGGGGGGGGGGGGGGTGTCATATACTTATGACCAAGTATAATATGTGTGTCTCATTTGTTTAACTGGGTTCTCCTTATCTACTTTTAGGACTTGTGTGAAAATCTGATGATGTTTTAGGTCATATTTATGCAGAAATATAGAAAATTCTAAAGGGTTTACAAGGTTTTGCTTGTTATTGGATTACATGTGACTACAGCAGTAACTTGGCACATCGAAAACGACGTGTACTGAGCAAAAGGAATAATGTGAATTGCATGAATCCATTCCAAATCCCCAGAAAACCCACACTGTAGCCTATATATAAATACCATAGTGGAGCCCAGCTTAAACATGCTTAGAACACTTACATTAACCTACAGTTACCCTAAAATCATTAACACAAAGTCTTTTTATAATAAAACCTTGATTACCTAAGCATACGGCAAATCTAGGCTTTTCCTGCTCCCATACTGTGAAGCAAAATGGACCAGGACCGTTTTGACTTCACCATGCTGAAACAAGCAGACCGCAAAATGAACCACGGAGCATGGATGTTTGCTGGCATCTGAATTCGACTGCCATGTTCCCATATGCAAAAGAAACCACGATTCAGCAGTCTGAGGCCACTTGACATGCTGAAATGCTCCAAGTGTGAAACACCCTAAAAGAACCGAGGTCATTTCATTGAACAAATCGTATAGAAGCACATAAATCTCTAGATAGGAGTCTCACCTGTGAGTAGCTTCTCATTTGTTAAACAACCATGTCAAAAATGAACGCAACTCTGGACAGAATTGCTTCTGCAGTGTCACAACATTTATTTCTGTCCAGAGTTTATTTTCCCCAAGATCTTGTATTGATGATGGGAGATTTGGACCACTGTGCAAAGTCTTCTCCAGCACATCCCAAAGATTCTCAATGGGGTTCAGGACTCTGTGGTGGCCAATCCATGTGTGGAAATGATGCCTCATGCTCCCTGAACCACTCTTTCACAATTTGACCCTTCTGAAACAGATTAACATCTTTTCCACGACCACAGTGTCTTTTGAAATGAGAAGCTCCTCACTGCATCAGTTAGGGTTAAAGAACATGTTGCCAGCTGAAACAATCACCAATGCAGTCACTGTCCGAAAGGCTCTTTTTTTTATTATTATTTGTTTTGAAACTATTTGCTTAGTTAAATCCAGATGGTAACCTTTTTGTGACCGGACATTGTCTATGAGCCTGACTGACCGCTCACCAGGCAAAGGGGTTAAAGCTGAAGCTAGCGAGAGCGCAGTGTCAGGCACAAGCCCCTGCTAGCTTATCTTTCCTTTTCATTCAATCAGAATGTTGAAAAAAATCTGTGCATCTCTAAGGGATAAGAAGATGATCTAATGAGAGTTCTACAGAACTCGCCTCACCTGCAGGTTAACCTCGGCCTCATAGAAGGTCAGGCAGGAGCAGTAGTGTCTGTCTGAGTCGATGTCTGTTAGCACCACTGTAAAGAAGGTGGGCGGCTTCCTCTCACAAGATAGCCTCCATCCTCCTGGCTGACAGAACTGTGGAACACAAAAAACAGAGAGGACATTCACAGATTTAAAACTTAAAATAAGTCCATTTCAAGATCATAAAATTCTTTAAAAGTCTACAAATCTTCCTTCATCATTACACCAACACGACATCCTTTTCTGGAAATTCGGTGATAAAGACCTACAGGAATTTGAAGGGGAAAACTATTTTCAAAACATAGTTACGCTACGTTTCAGCGTTTTAAGACCGCTTACTGGAAAGAGATTTGACAAGGGACTTTTTTTTGAGGCCGGGTCCCAGGTGAAGGTATACCGGTAGCTTTTAAGCATTAAATAGTTGGTGTATTATTGTGGAGACCACGAACAGGATGTCCTCCTTCAGCTACTACATCATCCTCTCATCAGAGAGCAGGAAATGGCACTCATCCGCCTTCCTAGTCACTCACTCCAAACATTCTTTTCAGTGTTTAATGCTCTGAATCAGGCATACCAGGAAGCATCAGGTATTGACCTGACTAAGTGAAAGTATTTACCTTCACCTTGTACCACCAATGGCTGCTGAAATGAGTGGCCTAATAAGTCAAACCAAGAATCCGTTAACTCTAGGTTGTATCATGCATCTTCAGTATCAGGGTTGTATCCACAGAGATAAGCCACAAAAAATGCAGCTTAGGTTGTTTTCGATTCCTAAATGTGTTGGCTTAATGTGCTAAAGCAGTGACCTAGGAAAACCAAACTTCTCTCAACATATTGTCCAAAGTAATCATTATTTATGTTAAGCTTTTTTACTACTATAGGTGTTGCTTTCTGTTTGGACCACATGTTCATCATCTCAGCAGTAGAGGCTATTTATGACCAGTAGTAATTAAGAGATGTTTGGTGTTCTTAGGTCATTATTTTAGGACATCGAGCCACGTTAAGCTTTGTTCTCATTAAGTGTTAAGTTCCCAGCTAACGCAGGTGAACACGGAACAAGCTCAATATCATGCTGGTGCCTTAGATGTTTTGCCATGTTGGAGGTGTAACCTCCTTTACAACAGATCAACTTTCGACAAATATTCTATTTAGTCTTTTCTTTTTCTCTCAAACCGGAGCCAAACTTTCCATCTCATCTAATGCATATCAAAGCAAAACCACGTGATGAAGTGCGTGAGCACATGACGCACCGGTCCTGAGAGAGAGATTCTCCTTCACACACACATGTATTTTTGCGCTAATCACAACCATAAATTAATAGAATAAAATGCGTTAAATGGATAAATGGAATCTAAATATGGTTTTTTTTTAATGGGTACCTGGTTCTTGGGATTTTGGAACTGGTACCCCACCCGAGTAACACCTACTAAAAAAAGATAACAGGATAGCTGTCTTAAGTAAGTCTCTGTTCTCGTCTTGACGTTCCGATAAACATTATCATAAGTCTTTGCATATAGCGACGTGAACATTGCTGACAACCAATAGGTGAGCTCTCTCCAGTGTGAAACACGGACAAGACTCTGGGGAGGCCTCGGAAGCCAAGGTTCTGTTGGACTGTACAAAAGGAGGAGAATCTGGTGGAGTTGTGGGCCATTTCTCAATACCAAGTACATGAAGTTCGGACTTGTGTACTTTCTAAGTCTGGACTAGGAAGCTGGACTTGTGAGTACATTCTCCCGATGATGGGAGGACACAGTTTGGTTATTCTACAATTGGAACAGGAGTGTACTTGGCTATGGAGACAAGCCAGTAAAACATCTTGTATAAAGCCTGTCAGTGGTGGAAGAAGTGCTCAGATCTTTTTTAATTTCCATTGAATAGTTTAATCTACGTGTAACAACGGACCGATCTCATTTAAGCATAAATAAAACCCTTCCCAAACATAAGCCAGCACCAAACAAGTCTGATTTTTGAAGGGAATTCAATTCTGAATGTCAATTTCTATCAGACAATTCATATTTAGAATACAGGCTGAACAAATAATAAATATAATGCATAATAAATACGTTAATAACTTTACGTCACATCTTCAAAATCGTCTGAGCATTTTTTATGTAAGCTTTATTTTGATAAACTGACCGCATAGTTGAATTTTAAACAACTACATTCTAACACAACTAAACTCTTATAACTTCATTCCATGACACAATAACAGTATTACTTTAGAAATTATACATCCAGTTGGGAGTTCTCTCAGCCGCCATTACCGAGTTGGTGATGCATTGTGGGATATTTCACTGTACAAGTCCGCACAAGTCTGCTCCGATGCATCCTCGGTAATATGGGCGGAGCAAGAGCACATCTGGGGATTTGGAGCGGACTTGGTTAGAAGCGAACTTAGAAATGGAACAGGACTGGGGCTGCCACTGATGACGTTTCACAAGTACACAAGTACAGACAAGTACGCATATTGAGAAACAGCCGAGGAGTGAGCAAGAGTCCCTCTTTGATGGGTTTTCCTATTTATACGACCAAAACAGTAGAAAAGAAAAAAAGGTGGACAGAAATAGCTGAAACCCTCAAAACTGGTGGCGGTGTTTTGTCTTTTGGCTGTTTTTTCTGGAACAAATGACTGCACATACAAGGGCAGCTGTGGCGAAAAGAATAAAATCGTCAAGAGTCTTGCTGGTGTTGGGTCGCATATCGCATAATTTCAGTCGTAAAGTGGTCAGGATAGCTGTCTTACGTCAGTATTTTTCCAGCGTTTGTACGCAAATAGTGATGTGAATCTGGCCAACAAACCAATAGGTGACCAATAAATATTTTATAGAGTGTGTGGGTTTTTGTCTTGCTATACTTGAGGACCAAATGTCCTGGCAATGATAGGACAACCTGGCAATTTTCACTTGAGGAATATTTTGAGGGTCCTCACTTCTTTCATTGCTTTTTTTTTTACAAAAATATCTTTTATTTGAAAAACTAAAATAGCCAAAAAATTAGGTTTCTGACGTTAAGGTTAGCTAGAATCATACCGTATTTTTCGGACCATAAGGCGCACTTAAAATCTTTTAACTTTCTCAAAAATCGACAGTGCGCCTTAAAATGCGGTGCGTCTAATGTATGAATGAATTCTGGTTGAGCCTTCTAACCTACAACCGATTGTAGATGGTACACGGCGCTCATAAATCTGTCAAAATGTTTTAGCACGGCCTTGGTAAGGTACGAAGCTTACGGCAACCGTAGTGCGCAGCATCGCGGAGTAATACGGTATGTGCTTCAGCATTAGGGTACGTGCATTCATCATTCATTTTCGAAGCGGATTTCAAAAACACAACGCTATCAGTCACGCAGTACAACATGGACATAGAGCAGCTGCGAGAGAATTCAACATTAACGAATCAATGGTACGGAAGTGGAGGAAGCAAGAAGACGCCCTGCGCCAGGTAAAGACCAAACTGAGCTTCCGACGGAACTTAAGAGTTCTGTTTCATTTCATGCGTCTTATAACCCGGTGCGCTTTATAGCCCGGAAAATACGGTATACATTGTCAGTCATGTCACAAGGATAGCAAGCAAAACGAGTGGGTACCTTGTCTTGCTATACTTGAGGACCAAATGTCCCTACAACGATGGTAAAACCCGGAATTTCTGGCCCTCACTTCTTTAACTGCTTTTTTACAAAAATGCCAGCTTTTACTTTAGTGTGTGTAAACTGTATATACATTTATGTACACTTTCCCATTGTTAACCTTATCATTTTTGTGAATAACATTGACTAAATGAAATGCTTAGTGTAATCACATAGCAGATACATGAAATCTCAAGCAGCATGATGGGAAATTGCAATTAGTGACAATGCAAGATCTCCAGTCTTTGCAAAATCACAGCCTGTGACTTTAGTCTTCAAAAAAAATCTTCCCAAAGTCTTCTAGTGTATGTTTAGCACAAGATGAGACAATTAGTATGTGAGGACAGGCAGCCAGAGTGCAGTCCAGCTGGAGACGGGATAGAGACACAAAGTTGTTTAAAGAACCAGCACTGGCATGCAACTGCATTAGCTATAGCATGTTAACAAGGAAACGTTACAGATTATCGGCGTGCTGGAAGTAGGGGATAGATAGCGGGAAATAGAGAGGGAGAGAAAGCAAAAGCATGGCGCATTTTACCCAAGGGCTTAAACCAGGATGTCACTGTGCAGCGGCAGACACAATAGCAGGCAGGAAATCTGTAACGCCGCAAGGCAGAAGGGAAGAGCGGGATGCTCCCCCTATAATCAGATCAGGACAGGTGCCAGGAAAATGATGAAAAATACAAAAGTATGCAAAGTATGCGATACATAAACACTGTGACCGTGTACCTGGGGACACAATGGGGATGGGACCTGACATGGGTTTTGCTAAATATTTACTCGTTTCTCTGGCTGACTAAAGACCAAAATACTGGCCTGAGAGCAACCATTTAAAGCTGGAAGCCTCAACTGCATGGCTCAAGTGAACTACAAGGCAGCAACCATTATAAAAGAGAAGTAAAGACAGCAGTTATTTCAAGGATATTTCTTTACAGTACTATTAGCTCAAGCTGGGGCCATCTGAACAGTCCGTAGGGAGGGCAGCAGTAAGGGTGTACTAAGGCAGCTCTATGTTGGGACACTTCTCAGAGCCAGAAGCCTAAGCCGTCTGCTGTATTCTATTACTCCGGTTGACTAATTCAAGCAGACTGCCAACAATGAACTCCAGTCCCATGACAGCCTGTCATCATAACTGCAGCCATAATATTTGTATCACACTTTTTTTTCAGAAGGTTTCAGGATCTTTGACTGCATTTTTGGGAAAATCCTGGAAATATCTCCAGAAAACCAAACAACAAAACAGCACCCTTTACAGAAGGTCATTTCAGACCGTTTATGCTGTTAAAACATGTAGGACGCAGAACTGCAGAAGGTCCTTCAAAGGAGTGGCGTAATGGTTCCAAATTACATAGTACATGGCCAAAAGTGAACACCCACACATCACCTCCATGAGCTCGCTGAACTTCTCATTACAGAATCATGGGCATTATCCACAAGCACGATGATATGGTGATAAAGCCAGCTTGCATTTGAAGCCATCCCATTGTTCGAAAGGTTGAGGTCAGGGCTCTTTGCAGGAGTTCCTCCATAACAAACTCAGCCATTTCTTTACAGACCTCAGATTTATTATAGCTAGGGCCAATGGTTGGAAAAAGCAGTTGTTGAGAATCTGGGTTCAAACCCTAGATGTGAAGATGTGGTTGGAGTGGCCCTGCGGCAGACTGCTGTGCCATCCAGGGAGCATTTTCACCTGTGCCCAATGAATCCCATGTCTCTGGACACCTCCAAAACCTGGACAAACACGGTCCAAACTGGAGCACTTTCTATATAAGGGCAACGTCATGGTGAAATAGGAAAGAGCCATCCCTAAACTGTTGCCTTAAAACACACAGTGTTTCATGCAGCTGGGGGCCCCAGAGCAGCAAAACTGAGGCCTGGGAACACCAAGTCTCGCCGCTTAGACTTGCCATTGCACATGGTGACCGTGGCATCCAATGACGTTGCCAGTTTCCAATAGGGGTGGGTACTGGAAAGGACTTCACAAGACACGGGTCACGATACGATTATATCACAATACATTGCGATACGATGCACATTGTGATATATTGCCATATTCCACACAAGTTCACTGGAAATATAAAAACAGCTGAAATATATATTAGTGTACAATGAGTCATAATACATCACAACTGTGACAAATGGCGTATATATTGCCATATATATATTTTGAGCTGAAAATCGATGTGGTATATCGTGAAATTCAATATCGCGATATATTGCTGTATTGATTTTTAGCACAGCCCTAGTTTTTGCCAAGTCACTGACCCATACCAGAGCCAATGCTTGTCCATGAAGACTGCATGAATACATATTTGCTTGTACTATAATAGCCCACTATAAGAATACAGAAGCCCCACACTGTAGGTACTTTCCTGGTCCTCAAATTCCATGCATGGAGACCATGAAACCACTAAACAAAACAATAAGCTGACCTATATGACTGCAAACTTAAGGCGTTAGGGACAGTCTGTGTCTTTAAATGACAGCAGAGTAAGTTCAGCAATTGAGGCTAGAAGTTAGTCTATAAACAAATCTCTGATAAAAAACCCTGCTACTGTATACCCATAACTGAACTCTGTTACAAAGTACAGAGCGATCAGAGAAAGAATGCTTATATACTAGTGTGTCACACACACACACAACACACACACACACACACACACACACACACACACACACACACACACACACACACACACACACACACACAAAACCAGCTGAGTCATATCAGACTGATGCTCTTATATTAGCTCCCAGTCAAGTGACAACGGCACTTGAACTGTTCCAGTTTTTTCGATCCCAACAGGCTCGGTGATGGTGCCGGCGAGGGTTCCTCGTCATGTGGACGGACGGACGGCATGCCGCCCGTTCCACAAAGCGACACTAGATCTGTTGCTTGACCTGCTAAGAATCAGCGCAGGACAGCAAGCACGAAGAACAGGACGACCAAATTAGGCCCTCATCTGCTGTCTGCTGTATTCCATTACCCAAGTCGTGAGTTTCAGTTTAATGACTGCTATAAATAGAATGCGGCATTGTCCCGCCTGGAGGACAAAAAGAACATTGTTGGTGTTCCGCAAGAGAAGTCAAGTGTGGGCTGCGTCCTCAAAATAACCTTTACAAAAGCATGGTTTATTCTCTCTGTTAGTATCAAAAATATTTCTTCTCCTCATTCAAAATATGCAAGGCAACGTGTGAGCAAAAGCTTACCATAACCGTTACTCTATACCTTAAATCGAATGGAGTGTCATGACTCCAAGTCTTAACTCTGCACAATGGGTTATTTTCAATGATAACAACAGACATACAGATGCAACAACAGGGTGTCAAAAATAGCCCAAATAGGAAGCGAAATACCTGGAATGACAACAACTATGTATCTCAGGAAGACGAGACAATGACATAAATGAAAGAGGAGGAAAGGGCTGACGTAGGAGACTCCAGCCCATCACCCAGTGCTCCAGCCAGGACCAGGATTTTACTAAGCGGTGCGTAGTTGGACGCGGAACTCCAGTCATGTAACAGTCTATTTCCGTCAACTGGGCCGAGGGCTAGCACCAGGTCTGACATAGGAAGGCCCTCGGCTGAGCCAAGATGGAGGCTCTATTCAGAGGCACATGGACCTGACTCAAACAGGCCTTGTGAAAACTTCCGTAGATCATGTTCAAAGACAAAGGAGGGAGGGATAACGCATCGCTGCCTTACGCTGCTCAGTACCAACAAACAGGTCTTGAATACAACGTAGACAAAGCATCGCTATGTTGTGGTGCTTTATACTCTAGAGCGACGTTAACCACAACATTACTAAGTATTGTCCTAAATACAATTACAGCCGAGTAAACTATTGACTTGGTTATCCCACAGAAATTCATACGACTCACGGGGCAGAAGTTTTTATTACGTCAAGAAGGATGTCCATAAATCATCTGTAATATGACACACACACAAAAAAAGCACCTAAAGTCTGTCATTTGCCGTGGTTTCGCAATGGCATTCCCTGTATTTATTACATTTAGGTATTTTGGTGGAGGACAATGTCTGCAATTTGGTCTGCACTGCAGTTTCTGTTAGCTTAATGACATATTTCAAACCCGGACTCCTATCCTGGCAGGCGTTCACCATGGAAGGGACACCAGTCCATAACGGTGCTTGCACAGGATTGTCAGGGACGACCCCCAACCCTGGGCCTGGCCCTGGCCTTCCTGCCTATACAACACCCAACCACCCTGTTAGGCACCACCAGGAAAGACTCAAGATAACCCGAGCTTGTTCCTTACGTAGATTTTTGCTTGTGCCTTTGTCAACAAAGCAAGTTCAATCCATACAGCCATTCACTTCAATGTAAATGATAACACAGTACTGTGCAAAAGTCTTAAGCCACCATTAGATTTGTTGTTTTAGTGATATGACGACCATGTATACCATTCTCGACAACGGGACAATTTCAAACTCCATAATACTCTTTCTCACTGATCTTCATTCCAATCTTAGTGAGATTTAGCATATTTTAGCCTGTTCACCCAGTTCCCCTGCCGAAAAATGGTTTCTCGGTTGCAACCCTTTCAAAAAGACTTTTCCTGATTAAGCATTATCAAACTACAAACGCCGACTTTGCATTCCGATGAAGCTGCCAGATGCTGCTGTTGCTCAAGTGTAAAGGGAGGTCACACCAAACACTTGCCACTGTAGCCTATAGAAGCTGTTTTTCCTTTTTTCCTTTTTATGGCTGTATTCTAATAAAGAGACTGATAAATAACTATATATGGTCATTACACCATTGCTAAAACTCCAGTACAAGGAATCCAATGGTGGGCTAAGATTCAGCACAGTACTGTACACGTGCAAACATTAAGAAATGCTCTGGGATTTTGGGAATTCACTCACTACAGTCGGTCTGCTCTGTGGTTCAAGTTACCATAAAGCACATAACGAAACTGTATAACAAACCCCAGCATGGACAGGGACACCCTCACATATCAGCCAGCGATTTATTCATCTGGATTAGACACCTGGTCTTTTCTATGCATTGACAAAAATATCCACACCTTTAAAGACTTTAGCAGGCTTTGGCCAGTCGAGTGTAAACACCTTTGTCCTAGGCTGAGAAGCGGCACAATGCGGTACTGCGTCACCCAGCAGCCCCCTGCCTGTAAGCAGAGCGATAATGCATCAGGCACAGGTGCTTCCTGTGACTCACCAAGGGTCTAGCTCTGCCCACTCGTCGCTCGACCAATCCGCTAAGTTGTTTGTGACCTTCGGTGCTCCTCACCTAACAAAACAAAGCGTGTCTGTCCCAGGTTAGACATGAACATCATTGGTCACGAGGTCCTGGTGCTTTCTACAACTGGCCCAGGCGAGAATACTTTATTTTGTCTGCCCCCTCATCCTCTAGCTCTTCCCGCACTTTCTAAACAATGGACAAGCTGTTGTACCACACAGCCCTTTCTTCTACTGCAGAGCCAGAAAAGACACTACTGATGTTCTTGCTACCTTTCAGCAAGGTGTCCACGAATGTGTCAAACAAACTCTACTCGACATGAACACAAACAAAACACAAATAAATATCATCCGATGACGAGACATGCATGGCTGCCTCTAGGTCATCTGGTTTCATTTACAAACACAGCAAATACAGAGCGCTGGTCCAGCAAATTCCACATGCAGACAGTAAGTCTCGTTAGACCCTGCAACTAAGAACTTTCTTAATCTATAAATTGGGACTCAAGAACTGACTTGGGGATTAGGTCTTCAGAAGTGGATTATTTACCACCATGTTTAAGGTTGGGTCACAGAAACAACACATCCATTTGATATGGTTGCCCAAAAACACATTGTGTCCTGCCTTAGCAGCATCACTGTTTCATAAAATGAAACAAGTACAAGCGCAAAAGATGCAAGGAACAGATTTCTCAAATCATACCCGGTTGCCAGGTGCACTTATTCGAAGAGGCTTCATTTCTTTTGGGCTTGTTTCCATAGAACTAGTGCCCGTGTCTCTCGCGGGATCTGGCAACCCTGGAATTAACTGCTGCATCCGTGAACAGGCTACCAAACACTTTCAAACAGTTTATGCTCGAGGATATGAAATTGGATTATTTCACATTAAAGTTTACGTCGCATCCTTCTGTGAGATTATTGGCTGGTTACATCGTAGACATCTGATTATTACCCAAATCACGCAAATCACGTACCAGAGCGACTTACAATTGATACAGTCTTACAATCCAAGCAATTGTGGGTTAAGGGTCTTGCTCAAGGACCCAACAGTGGAAGCTTGGCAGAAGTGGGATTTGAACCCTGGACCTTCTAGTCCAGTACCTTACCCGCTAGGCTACCACAGTCCCACAGCTATCCCATTATCTGATTATGCAAGTGCATGTAATCTAATCAGATTACTCACAAAAGCTTATTTTATGCAGCTGATTATTAAGTGCATGTAACAAAACCAATGGAAACAAAACCAGAAGACCTTTTTCCTTCCTGAAAGGTGAAGCTCATTGTGTAATGAGATAGATTTCTGGGGGTGGAGCTCATCCTGGAGAACACATGGTGCAGGCATAAACCTGTCCCAGATGGGATACCAGTCCATCACAGGGTTAGCAGAAGTCACTGATGCAGCACTAGGGGATGACTCTTTATGATTATCCTGGTCAGGGGTGCAATTTTCAGAGTCTATCCCAAAACCCATTGGTCAAAGCGCTTCTTGGATGGCTCACTGGCCTCATGTCTAAATAATCAACCTGTTTTTTTCTTGTGTACTTTTCTGCTGCTACATGCAAATTTTCTTTAGGGATTAAATAAAGTAATTCATCTACCTAACCAGCCATCTATCAGTCCTTCAGTAAGCGCTGTAACTTCACCTCATGACCTTCACATTGCATGTCCAGCCCTGTGTTCAAATGAGGTCCTCAGTAAAAGTTTCCAGCATCTGGATCTGACCTCTGAGTCACAGGAGCGGCATTGATGCGAAGATAATGTGGCAAAACATTGAACCACTGCGAGGTGTGAGACGTGACAAATCTGTGGAAAACTGACTGTATTTAGTTCGGTCACATTAAACTGGTGAGTGATCCACTAACACAAAGGCTATGCAGTTTGCAAGTGCATCTCAACTACAAGAAGAAGAGTTTCGCTGCCATAGGTGAATAGGTTGATACAACAACGAGACAAAGACGTCATCGTTCCCAGGAACGCAAGCCATCGAGTCACTGTTTTGTTATTGTCCACGAGCAAATGTTGGACAGCAGCACTTTCGCTGCTTCAAAACATTTCCCTTTGGTCCCGTGCATGGACAGAGGGCAGGAAATAACACGGCTCAGTGTATGGATGAGCTCCCTGCCTTTATGTTTGATCATGCTTTGCTTGCCTACTGCCGGAATTTACAGTCAATGAGCAGTTCAAGGGCGGCTTGGTCAAGATGTGGTTTGGGATCTACTCTGTTGTGATTTTAGCACCTTTATAATGTTGACCATGAACATTTTAAAGCATCACAGCAGCAGAGACGCCCAACATTTCTTTGGTAACATTGTTACTCAAAGGGTTACTCCAAAAAGTTAGAAAATACTCAGTTTGTTTCAGTGTTTCCCACACATGGAACCATAGAAGTATATTTAGCTTTTTTAATCCTTCTGAGAGAAAGATCGGGTCAAGTCATATTTATTTATACAGTGCTTTCTACAATGGCGCATTTTCTCAAAGAACCTTTACAAACATCTAGGCCCACAGCACTAACTGAGCAAGCCTATGGGAACAGTGGCAAGGAAAAACTCCCCAAATATCAGAAGGAAGAAAACTTGGTAGGACTAAGACTCAAAAATGGACCCAACCTCTCATGGAGCCTAGAT
>JAJAGP010001552.1:0-78601 GCA_025084515.1 Ancistrus triradiatus | reverse complement strand
TCCGGCCCATTTTTGGAGTTTTGTGTAAAATGATAATTGATTTGACTTTTTTTTCATTCTCTTTTGTGTTTTTTCATTGCAAGCAAAATAAATGAAGATACTAATACCAAAGCATTTGTGATTGCAATCATTTTCTGGAAGAAATTGAGTATTATCTGACAGAATTGCAGGGGTGCCAATACTTTTGGCCAGCACTGTACACACTTTATTAGGTACACCTGGTTTCTACACTCCATTGTCCATTTCATCAGTTCCTCTTTGTAGTTCTACAGTTCCATACTGCAGTCCATCTGTTTCTCTACATACTGTGTTAGTCCCCTTTATTCTGTTCAGTAGTAGTCAGGACCCTTACAGGACCACCATAGATCAGGTACTATTTGGGTGGTGATCATCCTCAGCATGCAGCGATACTGATGTGGTGATGTGTTAGTGTGTGTTGTTCTGGTACGAGTGGGTCAGACACTTGTTACACTTTATTAGACACATCTACCATAGTGTTCCACCTTGTAGATGTAAAGTCAGACACAGCAGCTCATCTGTTGTTGCACGATTTGTGTTTATCATCCTCTAATCCTTCATCAGTGCTCACAGGATGCTGATAAAGGGATGACAATGGCTAGACATTTTTGGTAGGTGGGCCATTTTCAGTCCAGCAGTGACACCAAGGTGTTTAAGACTCCAGCAGCACTGCTGTGTCCGATCCACTCATGCCAGCACAACACACACCATCACCACATCAGTGTCAGTGCAAGGCTGAGAATGCTCCACCACCCAAATAGGACCTGATCTGTGCTGGTCCTGTGTGGGTCCTGACCATTACAGAATAGACTAAAGGGAACTAACAAGGTATGTAGAGAAACAGACGGACTGCACTCTGTAATTCTAGAACTACAAAGTTTCTTTTTGGGAAGTGGAACTGATGACATTGATATTGAGTGTAAAACCAAGGAGGGGTTTCTAATAAATTGGCCTGTGAGTATATATTTAGTTTCTAAACAACAACGGAAGCTTAAGTGCAATCATATGATAGTTCTCTCTTATTAATAGTTAAAAGGAACTGACTGGTCTGACTGGACTTCCTATCAAAGAACCCGAAAGCCGAGCTGAGAACTGAAACTGAAACAGAAGGTTTAATTTTTATAGGTTGCGGTTTCCTGTTTGTTGAATGGCACATTAAAGAACTACCACTGAATCCTCACAAACAGGGATTACCAGTTTGCCCGTCTCAGGGGACTGGGAAATGATGCCTTGCGGATGACATTTTCGCTGTCCGTTTCCTCAAAACGTACTCGTATGTGCTGCCCGGCAAAGGCTGACAAAGGTTTCAGAGTTTTAATACAATTACAATGATTATGAAAGTGTTTTTGTTTTCAGACTATATTAGGCGTGACTTTATTACACCTTTACACACCCCTGACCCAGCCCTGCATTGCCAGCGATGTCATTCGTATTGATTCCTCTAACCTGTCTTGCAGTTCCTTAATTACATCCGCTACTATTCTATTTAGATCACTTGTTAAAAACATCTTGGGAGGAAGCCATGCATAAGTTCTTTAAACAACATCCTTAACGCAGAGTACAAGGACGACCAAAATGCGAGTGCACAAAAGTCAATCATTTTCTCAAGTATATACACTGCGTTTCAGAACCTTCACAAAGTGTTCGATAGCCGTTTCGCTGCATTTAATACCACGGGCGTGTTTAATTTCAGGGTTGCCAGATCTGGCGAGAAAAACAATGATAAAGTCAATGGAAAAAGAGGCCAAATAGAGCCAAGAGCCTGGCAACCATGGGGAAGGCTCGTGCATATGCGCAGACTGAAAACACCGATTATCGGGTAACTGGTATACACGCAGTAAGTAATCCCATTACTGGGGTAAAATCCAGTTCCTAGATCGGAGTACGCTGTATACATGACCACTTGAATACATTTACATTTACAGCATTACCCCCTTATCCAGAGCGACTTACAATTGGTACAGTCTTACAATCCAAGCAGTTGTGGGTTAAGGGCCTTGCTCAAGGACCCAACAGTGGCAGCTTGGCAGAGGTGGGATTTGAACCCTGGATCTTCTGGTCCATAGTCCAGTACCTTACCCGCTAGGCTACCACAGTCCGTGAATAATCAGATAACTGCAGAAATCCAACTATGATGGGATTAAGTGCATGTAAACACACTCACTGTCTGCAGTTTTACAGTGATGCCTCAAACGGGTCTAAATGTCCGTTCAAAATGTGTCGCATTAATGTTTTCACTTGCTAAATCAGGGGTGCACTGTAAACACCAGGTTTGGAGATTTGCTGAAGCATGTAACTCACCAAACCTCACTAGACTCCAGGCTTCCACATGGACTGCATCTCAAGTGTGAAAGCTGACAGCTGCTATGTGTGGTTTTATTGTAATTACGCAACCGTGTCTTATCAGACTGACCTGCAAGCTAAGAAGAATTTATGACACCTAGCCTTGTACTCATAATGAATATGCTTTTTACTATTCAGCAGTTTGCATGAGCTTTCAGGATAGAGAGGCAGATGTCAAGGTTTTTCAACGGCCTCAGTTCCGTCCTTCATTTTCACCTCTAAACCCTTGACGACACTCTTAATCTCTTAACGAAAGTGAAGCTAGAACAAGAATCTGGCAAACACTGAAATAACTGCATGAATTAAGCTTCCCATTGAAAGGTCGGAAAAGAAAACAACTGTTTTTCAACAAAGCGTTTCATTTGCTAATAAATGTGTTGTGGTTTCTAGCCACGCTTGAGCTCACTTTCATGGAATTTATTCAACTTAATGACCATAGTTCATAAATTGTTTCCTCTGTTGCAAGATTCATACTGAAACAAAATTACACCCTTTGATGGTATTTCCAATGAATTTCTGTGTAAACAAAAGAAGCAAGAAATCACAGCATGCATTTCTGGCACAGACAAAAATGCATGCCACAAGACATCCAAGTTTTGAATGTCCAAGAAAAGGGGGGTTGGCGGCTTCATATGTCTTGGATGAAGCCTGTGTCAGGTGATATTCACAATAATGTAGCTATAGTTTCAAAGACATTATGATTCATGCGGCTGTTTGCAATATTGCAATTAGGGATGGGTACTGGAAAGGCTTAAGTGTTAAGGGGCCCAAAGTGTGCCAAGAAAATATCCCCACACCACTACACCACCAGCAGCAGTCTGAACCAGTGATACAAGGCAGGATGGATCCATGCTTTCATCTTGTTCACGCCAAATTCTGACCCTACCATCTGAATATCCCAGCAGAAATCGAGACGCATCCGATCAGGCAACATTTCCAAATCTTTTACTGTTCAATTTTGGTGAGCCCATGCAAACTGTAGCCTCAACTGCCTGTTCTGAGCTGCCACAAGAGGCACCTGGTGTGGTCTTCTGCTGCTGTGGTCCATCTGCTCCAAGGTTTGATGTGTTGTGCCTTCAGAGAAGCTCTTCTGCATACATCAGTTGTAACGAGTGGGAGTCGCCTTTGCCTTTCTATCAGCTTCTTCTGGCATCAACAAGGCATTTTGTTCCAGAGAACTGCCACTCACTGGATATTTCTCTTTTTTGGACCATTCTCTGTAAATCTCCGAGATGGCACGTGATTGGCTGATTGGATACTTGCAATAACAAGCAGCTGAACAGGTGCACCTAATAAGGAGGCCAGTGAGTGTATAGTTATAACTAGGGGAATGTGATTTATGAAATAAACCGTCCCCTAAAATGCTATACAAAGCTTCAAACAACATGCAAATCTGATTACTTCCTCTAAGATGCAAATTCTTCACTGGGGTCTCGGTATTTTCGTCTTTAAAATGTAGTACATTCCTGCTCTGCGGTTGTTTGGACTGCTGGGTGGCAGCTGTGACCACAAGATACTTTCCGTGCGCTGCGCTATTGGCTTTTTGTTTTATCTATTCCCTTGCGATCTCTTCTAAACGACTCTCGCAGTGCGACAAAAGTCTGCAAACCATAACGGGTCACATACCGAAAAAGCTAATTGCCTAGCTTGAATAGTAAGCGCTACAACAGTATAGTGCATCTTCATTAAAACTACAAAGCGGGAATTCAAGTAACTGTTGCCACAAGCCTAAAGTGTGAGGCATGCAGCGGGGTGGATTCAACCCCCAGCAAATAACTGACTTCATAAATGGTTAAGCCCAAACTGTGAAAACGTAAACAAATTAACATACGAATTCCATTAACAACCCAAAATTGCTTGGATTCTATTGAAGAAAACTGAAAACAAAAAACTGACCCATAACAACACACTTATCATTAAAAGGAATCTTGGGAGATTACAGACACGCAAAGGCGTATAAAACGATTTACCATCACGTATCAACAGAAACAGCTTGCAGAGCTGGACAACAACAGCAAAGCACAATAAGAACCAAGGGGCACAACTGGGGGGATCAACAACATCTGGCGGCACAGAGATGTTTGGCTGAAGAGTTGGAGTCTAAATTTAGGAGTGCTATCCTAGGTTTGTGCAAGGATGTGGAGCTGATACAGTCATGCCACGTGCCACAGAGACCGTCATAAGCACCAGTGTCATACTGACTGGGCAATTTTAGATTGCTGGAACTACCTACAGCTTTGGGCTAAAAATAGAACCACTCGCTCACTTCTGTTCTCAACCAATAGGTGAGCGTTCTACAGGACTGAATTGTGTTAGGGTTTGCCAATCATGGCTGTGCAAAGTAGGGGCGGGTGATATGATGTTATAATAATATCACAATATTTTCAAGTGGTTTCTCACGAAATGAACATATACTCAACAGGGCAAAGACTTTACTCTGCTCACAGCTCCAAGCACCATGTCTACTTGACTCATGCATCCTTGACTTAGAATAAGGGCAGAGCTGGGGGTTTCATAGTCAAAGAGTCCTTATGGTGATCAGAGACCGTTGGCCTTCCTGTCTGTTCTGCCCTGCCTCCCGTGCGGGGTTGGCCACATTTTGTTCTTAATGTGACTCTGTCCCATCGGCCAGTCTTGGCCACGTTCCCGTCTTTTCCCCCCTTTACCTGTGCTCCTATCCCTCCACGCCTCTTTCTATCCTGTGTTATCTGCTGCTTACTAGCCGGCATTCTGCACATATCCGGGGCCTTCATTGCAGTTTACCCATTACTTTTGTCGGCTCACACTTTCCCGTTGGGTTTGCCATTGTCTCATGTTGATCCCTCTTGGCTGTGTTTTCCTACCAGTACACTCTCCTCTTTCTAGCTATGCTGCTATAGCTAATCTTGCTGGCCGGGGTCTCATGCTACACTTGGCATCAGTGATTGTTAAATAGACACTGTGCTCTTAATCCATAACTAATTACATACATTTCCTGTTTTTCTCTTCCGAGCCTGTGTTCCGGCAGTTTTCCTGTTTCAGCCCCCACACATGATGTTTCATCTGCTGGAGCTCCACTCAAGCTGCTTCCGTCAATCAGCTCCAGGCCCCACCTTTATACCCAGGGCCACTTTGAATTAAAAATGCCGATCTGCATACTTCACATTCTATTTTCGAACTTTTTTTGACTCCAGACTTTTAGTTCGCTCTTAGATTTATCCATCTATGCTGCGCCCAAGGAGGTTGGGTCCCTTTTGAGTCGTGGTCCCTCCCAAGGTTTCTTCCTAGAACTAGGGAGTTTTTTTTTCCTTTCCCACTTGTGTCGCCCTAGGCTTTTGCCTCAATTTGGGATTGGACGTAGTTATTAGGAGATAATCTAAACTTGTAAAGTTGCTTTGAGAGACAATGCTAATGCCATTGTAAAAAGCACTATATAAATAAATCTGACTTGACTTGACTACTTCACCCCTACATAAAACCTAGAAGTAAATGGCGCATACCTGTATTTTCTCCCATGTGGTCATCTGGGAAAAAAAATCTGTGTAGGCAGGAACCACATGGTTTCCAGTTGCTATCAATGTAGTGTATGCGCAAGATTAAACACGGCTAAATATTATTTCGCCCACCCTTAGTACAAAGTCATATCCAGGATACACAGACATGTTGACTTAATTCTACAGGAAATAAGCAGCAACTGAGTAATTTATGGCCCTGCTAATAATGAAGCTCATAGATACCTAGATAGCAGTTTTCCACAATAAAGGCAGAATGACATTAGAAGTTCTTTACGGAAATATCCAGCTCAGGTCTTAATAGCTGTTTAGGACTTTAATAAAGGCTGCATACAGCCACACTACTGCAACTACTATTTCAAACACAGAAGTGCCCTTTAAAGGAGCTAAACACTCAAAATCAGCTGTATAAATCTCACACCAATACGTGGAAGTACTCGCCAAAGAAAGAACCATGTGTCTGTTTTTATACTTTCATTCGTGTTTTTGAATGTCTTTTACAGATCACTTGTCTACTTCCACATGGCCTACACACTGATGTGATGCTGCTCTAACTGAACACATCCGCAGTAGGGGTGCACCGATCCCGACTTTTTCAGTTCTGATATCGATACATAAACTTTACATATCGTTCGATACTCAATATCGATCCAATACCATTGTTGTATTAATAAACCATATACCTCACCATGTGGGAGGGACTTAAGGACTTAAAGCAGAGACTTTCAGTATTAACTTGAACATTACTAACAGATGTACTAAATTGCCATTTATTTGTCACTAAAGCAGTACAAACTGTGCAGGATTCAAATTCAAAATAAAAGGAGTCATACACCTTAAACGGTATTTACATATTATTAATTAAAAATATCTTACTATAACATTATTCAGTAATATTTTGAAGTGCCACCACTACCCCTTGCAACATTTGTTTTGCAGATGTTGCACGTTGCCAACAAGCTTGTTGTTGGAATTGATGTACAGTATGGCGTAGCACGTGTCGCAAAATTAAAGTGAATGGATCGGTCCCATGGATCAGCTTCATTTTCCAATATCCATTCCAACTAATTTTGTTCATACCGGGACCGATACCCAATATCAGATCAGTGCATCCCTAATCTGCAGGAGGGTGAAGAAAACAAGCAGCACTTTCATTTTACATTTACAGCATTTAGCAGACGCCCTTATCCAGAGCGACTTACAATTGGTACAGTCTTACAACCCAAGCAATTGTGGGGTAAGGGCCTTGCTCAAGGACCCAAGAGTGGCAGCTTGGCAGAGGTGGGATTTGAACCCTGGACCTTCTGGTCTATAGTCCAGTACCTTAACCGCTAGGTTACCACAGTCCCTTTCAATTACTTTCTGATTTTTGATTTTGGAATCAGATTTCATGTCTATTTAACTGTCTATTTATGTGTATTTAATTATTTTTTTTAAATGAGCACTTTCCCACTTTTGTCCAAAATATTGTAGCGTAATTCTGACCTTTGTCAGGCAAAACTTTTGGCTGGCCAAAATGAGAGGGCACTTAGCTAATCGGTACAATTATCAGTGGGAGTAAAAGCTTTTTGTGGGTCTTTTGCAGAATGCCTGTGCTTACACAACATAGTACAACATAATAAGCAATAAAAGGTTTGGATAAACAGAAAATAAAACAGTTAAATGCAGCCATGGGCAGCAGTCCATTAATAATCTTGCTGCAACCATCAACTTCTGTTTGTTAACAAAAGTATTCTGCATAAATATCCCTTGCTCTGAGGAAGCAAACAAGCTCCAAAAAATGAGGAGCCCCCATTACACATCACAGGGTGAGTTTTGGGTGTTGAGCAATGCCTAGTAACCTCTAAACACAGTACATATGCATTTTCGACAGAGAGTCAGCTGACCACAACTGATGAACAAATGCAAGACATGTTTTTGTAAGCTTACCCAGTTTCTTGAAATTGTCTGTTCTTCTTTTTAATTCTCTGAAATTTCACACAAACAAATCTTTGAAAAGTGCAGGCTTTTTCAGTAACCAAACTTGTGTGGGGATTTTTCATACGACTCTGCTCCACTGCAACTCGAACCTCCAATTTCACATTGCTCACTGGAACACCTGACCTCACTTAGGTTTCGAAGAGGTCGCAGGCATTAGCCCAGACGTTCACATATTTTAAAATGCAGACTTTAAGTGTTTAAATGGCATATTCAGTATCAACAAGAACAAACAGTCATTCACTTTAATTTAACCAGATGGCGGTTGTGGTTTCTCAAGAAATGAACATATCCGCAGCAGAGTCTCAACGGGGTAAAGACTTTATGTCTTACAGAATGCATCTGCTCTGCCTTGGCTGGAAGTTTGTCACATAAATAATGACATTTCTGCAGTACACAATGTCTTGAACAAAACAAATACTTTAGGATGCAACAAGATAAACCCCAACACACAGTCAAGCCCTAATATGGGGAGATTTTAGTAGGTGAAGGAGCTTCGGAATTGCCTAGTAAACCTCAAAAAGCAGTTCATAAATCCTTTACCCTCACACATAAGCAAAATCTGCATGACTTAGTACAAATAAGTCTCCATGGGTCCTAAAAAGGTTAGTCATAAGAGCCAACTGAAAATAAATTAGGAACCGAGTCCTCCAGAACACAGACTGCAGTTAGCTTAGAAGCTATGCTAGCTTCCGAGTTCACCAAGTGTTTGCTTTTACTTTTCACTTTCAATCTTACTCGCTAAATTGCATGAGCTTTTTCAACAGTATGTTATAAAATAAGCTGTGTTAATGATTTTTTTATGTTAAACTCTAACTGTATGTTAAGAGTTTTAAACACTAACATAATTATAATAAGCTCCACTATGATACAGTATAGACCACTATACAAAACACTCATTAAACTCCTCAGTTCATGTTACAGTTAACTTATGATGGACTTGTCAGAACACTGTAATTCAGAGAGCTGTACAATACAACTCCATTACTGCATATAATGCCTGATACAGTGTGGATTTTCTGGGAGTCTGGAACGGATTAATTCAAGTCACATTATTCCTTATGGGAAAAACGTGGTTCTCAACAAGCTTTCTGGAACAAATTAACCACGAGAACCGAGGTAACACTGCAAATGCACTCAGTTGGAGATCATCTTGTCCACTTATGTGGCTGAAGTCTAATCTATAAAAGTAACTAAAGTAACTTGGTGTTAAATACAAGCATTGCAATTAACATGGTAAATAGTTTGACAGCACTCATTTCCATTGGTGTTTCATAATAATGATGAACATCCACATATCTGGAGTTTAATAGAATGTTCAAATGTGCATTTCCCTTCAAATTATACAACAGTATTCGGCACATCTGTATCAACTTTGATAACCTAAAACACTCCTGGCTTTGTCCCCAAGTCCATGACTCAGAATTACATACTGCAGATGAACTCTGTCATTCTAGCAATTTCTTTCCTAATCATACGAAATGACTCAGGTTCTGGCAAAAGACTCGACCAAGCTCTTTAAAACCTTATTCTTTCTCTCTGTGATGTTACATCGCCAAGAGCCACACCTTTAACTTTTATTACATTCCTGAACAGATCATGAACCAGTGGTGCAGAATAGGGCAGTCACTTAATTCACACTTGCTAGGCTGTTTGTGTTAGGGTTGGGAGGTATGACAGTACAGCATTTCTGGATCATTCCCACTCAGCTGAGGGTGACAACACTAGCAACCACTATCATCTTAAAATGATGCACGCATACAGTGGGGCAAAAAAGTATTTAGTCAGCCACTGATTGTGCAAGTTCTCCTACTTAGAAAGATGAGAGAGGTCTGTAATTTTCATCATAGGTACACTTCAACTATGAGAGACAAAATGAGAAAAAAAAAATCCAAAAACATCACATTGTAAGATTTTTAAAGAACTTAATTGTAAATCATGGTGGAAAATAAGTATTTGGTCACCCACAAACAAGCAAGGTTTCTGGCCCTCACAGACCTGTAATTTCTTCCTTAAGAAGCTCTTCTGTCCTCCACTCGTTACCTGTATTAATGGCACCTGTTTGACCTCGTTATCTGTATAAAGGACACCTGTCCACAGCCTCAAACAGTCAGACTCCAAACTCAAACCATGGCCAAGACCAAAGAGCTGTTGGACACCAGGAAGAAAAATTGTAGACCTGCACCAGGCTGGGAAAGAGTGAATCTACAATAGGCAAGCAGTGTGAATAAATCAAACTGTGGGAGCAATTGTAAGAAAAATGGAAGACCCCCTACAAGACCATTGATAATCTCCCCTCGATCTGGGGCTCCATACAAGATCTCATCCCGTGGGGTCAAAATGATCATGAGAACGGTGAGCCAAAAATAAAAACCAGTACATGTCCAGGCCCGTCTGAAGTTTGCCAGAGAGCATATGGAGGATCCAGAAGAGGACTGGGAGAATATCATGTGTTCAGATGAAACTAAATATAGAAATTATTGGTAAAAACTCAACTCGTCGTGTTTGGAATAAGAAGAATTCTGAGATGCATCACAAGAACACACCATACCTACTGTAATGCATGGGGGTGGGAAAAACATCATGCTTTGGGGCTGTTTTTTCTGCAGAGGGGACAGGACGACTGATCCGTGTTTAAGGGAAGAATGAACTCCTATGTTATCGTCAGATTTTTAAGCCAAAACCTCCTTCCATCAGTGAGAGCATTGAAGATGGAACGTGGCTGGGTCTTCCAGCATGACAATGATCCCAAACTCACCGCTCAGGCAAGGAGTGGCTCTGTAAAAAGCATTTCAAGGTCCTGGAGTGGCCCTAGCCAGTCTCCAGACCTCAACCCCATAAAAAATTTGTGGAGGGAGTTGAAAGTCTGTGTTTGCCCCAAAACATCATTGCTCTAGAGGAGATCTGCATGGAGGAATGGGCCAAAATACCAGCTACAGTGTGTGCCAACCTGGTGAAGACTTACAGGAAACGTTTGACCTCTGTCATCGCCAACAAAGGTTATGTTACAAAGTATTGAGTTGAACTTTTGTTATTGACCAAATACTTATTTTCCACCATGATTTACAATTAAATTATTTGAAAATCTTACAATGTGATTTTCTGGATTTTTTTTTCCTCATTTTGCCTCTCGTAGTTGAAGTGTACCTATGATGAAAATTACAGACCTCTCTCATCTTTCTAAATAGGAGAACTTCAGTTGCTGACTAAATACTTTTTTGACTCACTGTATGTGCAAATGAGCATGTGACCTGTGTCTGGATCCCTGTCTATGGTTGGTTCCTGCATTGTTCCCCTTGACCCTAAATTGGATTAAGCAGGTATGAAAATTAATGAATGACTGTGTCTTGTATATGTTATATTTAAACAGAAAAGGAGAGGTTAAGGGAGCTAATCAAACCACTTAATCTGAGGTATGTATTGCAGCGCCTCAAGTACTTTAGTAAAGTTGAGGTTCTGTTCATATGGTCAATGTTGGCTCCAAATATATATATTTTTTCTCTATTATATAATTTTAATTGTTATAACTTAATTGGTTCCAGAATTGTTCAAAGTCAGAATTAAATTTCCCCATAAGAAGTAATGTAAATAGGATGAATCCAACCCCCAAATCAGTGTTTTACACCTATATCCGTATGTAATTAATGATGAAAAGTATTAGAAAAGCAAAGGAATGTAATACAATACTCGAGAAGAAATAATGCTTTAATAATGCATTCAGTTTCTCCCTTCATTACTACGTGAATTAACATATTCCTCTTGCATTAACACATCCATGAGACATGCTCACTTTATGCATATTCATGATGACTCGATGTATTATGAGTATGAATTAATAATTACTCACTAATGAAATACTGCATGAATTAATGCTATTATTTCCTGCATCATTGGTGTAAAGCGTTACCCTGAAATGACATTAAGGGCCTTTCGAGCAGCAAGGGTGTCATTAATTCTAGTTCTGACTGTACAAAGACAAGAAGCATGCAAAAGATTTAATGGGGGCACGTCTCATTTAATTGCAGCATGCCTTGAGAAACCAGTAAACAAAACACAAAGCCTGGTAGGCTGAAATGAACCCAAGGGCAGCGGTTGGTTTATAGTTACTGCTGTTCTTCAGAGCTTGTTCGTCTCTGGCTCAGATAAACAAATATTTGGTCCTGGGGTTGGGATGATTTGTGTCTTCTGGTAATTGGCCCCCAGTCTAGAATTTGGATTCTTGGACCTGACCCAGGGGCAGGAGGGAAGGGATCGTCATGCCACTGGCCTTACAAGACAGAGTCCCAGCAAGGACAGAATGATATAACGATAAGATAATGAAGACAAACATCCCACTGCTGAAAGGATTAGACCAGAGCAAGGAATTCATCAGCCAATTAGAGTAAATGGAGGGGCGTGAAACACCCATTTGTGTAAACAGCCATTATATTGAAAGAGGAAATGTAGATATGAGAAGAGAAGACACTGAAAAATGCCTGCATTCGATATGTACTGCTCACTATTGGCAACTGAGCCTTTGAGCATTTTTGTACAATTCAGAATTGGATAAAATAAAAAACTGGGATTCAATGTGCTCTGGAAATATCGAGTGCTAAGACTGTACTACCAGCTATGGGTGTACTTCATGCTTTCCCAATCTATAGACCCTCTCTTTATGCCCGTGGCTAAACAGAGACAACATATCACCTAAAGCCTAGCTTTTATACAGTGTACAGTCAAAAGTATGTAGACACCCCTTCTAATTTGTAAACCACGGTCTCCACCATAGGAACTGTTAACAGTTATAATCCTAATATGACGCATACAGGCATGGAATCTTTGTAGACATACAGTGGGTGTAGAATCTGCTGTGCTGAGCACCTCAGTGACTCAGTATCACATTCCAACAAGTCAGTTTGTCATCATTTTGTCCCGCCCTCCGAAATGAAGACAGTAAATGGTTTACCAACTTTGATGGTGGATCTTCCCTGATCTAAACTCCTCCAACCACACAGTTATATTACAAAATCTAGTGGAAAGCTTTCTCAGAAGCCTAAAGGCTACTGCAGGAGCAAAGTGGGAACAACCTCCATACTGTAGTGAGTGTGTTTACGTGCACTTAATAATCTGATAGTCGGATTTCTGCAGTTATCTGATTATTCGAGTGGTCATGTAAGCAGCATACTCCAAATCAGATTAAGGAATCTGATAAAAAGAGCTGGATTTTACCCCAGTAATCAGATTTCGCAGTGCATGTATATCATTACTCTGATCTCAATCAGTTTTCTGAGTCTGCCCTTGCACAGACTGGTCTGCTTAGAGATTTTGCTTCTTTTGGGCTTATTTATATTGACCTGCTGCACGTTTCTCTGGCGTGATCTGGCAACCCTGGAATTAAACACAGCACCCACTAAACAGCTATCAAACACTTTGTGGAGACTGAAACAGTATATACGCAAGATAATGGAGGTTTTAATTATTTAATATTAAAGTTGGAGGTTTACGTCACATCTTTGAGATTATTGGCTAGCTGCAAAAGTAGAACCTGATTATTACCGGAGTCATGTAAACCCTGAGTGTTCCCCATTAACCGATTACTCCAGTACATGTAAACGCATTGATCGGAAAACTGACTAAATCTGACTGCCTGCAGTTATTAAGAGCATGTAAACACACTCCTGGGTTGTGTTTCATTATTGTAGCACTAAATTCTCTGCATTTCAAGTTGTGTGCATGTTCTATATTGGAGAAATACTCACCATCTCCACACCCTGAGGGAATGCTGTGCCATCCCAGTCCTTTTTAGGGAAGCGCTGGATGATTTTGCCACTTCCTTCGCCTGAACCTGATAACACAAATGGGACGTTAGATTAGAATCGTACTTAGAATGCTACTTTGAAAACCATTTTAAAGTCAACTAGGTCTCAATCCTAGCCAAGTACTGCAACAAAGACAGGCAGACAGACAGACACATGGCAAATTGCTCTACTTCTTGGCAACAAACTTCTTGTCTCTTTTGACATTCTTGTCCTATCACAAACTCTTGTCACCATCGTTCATTTCATCAACTTCAGTACACTTCTGCATATGACAACAAGAAAGCTTTCAAAAGCAGGTCTTTCAAAAAGACCTGGGTCATGGGCAGCTGGGGTCTAAAGACCACGAGTTACTGCATTCTCACTTTATTAAAATGTACAACTTTTATTAATATAACCTTTACGAAGATGAGCTTGTACAATAAAAGTAATGGGACACCTACACATTACATCTATATGAGCTTTTATGACATCCTCTTAAAGCTGTTCGATGGGGTTGAGGTCAGGGCTCTGTGTGGGCTACTCAAGTTCTTCTAGTCCAAACTCACCTAACCTTGGTTTGTGTACTGGGCCACAGTCATGCTGGTACAGAAAAGGGCAACCTTATAGTATTATTCCTCCACCACCAAACTTTACAGTTGGCACAATGCAGTCAGACAGGTAACATTCTCCTGGCATTCACCAACCCAGGCTCATCCATCAGACTACCAAACAGAAGCATGACTCATCACTCCCAGAGAACACATTTCCAATGCTCCAGAGTCCAGTGGTGGTGTGCTTCACACCAGTCCATCAGACGTGTGGCATTGTGCTTAGTGATGCAAGACTTGCTCTGCCAAAGAAACCCATGCCATGGAGCTCCCAGCACAGTTTTTGTACTGATGATGAAGCTAGACGAGGTTTGGGACTCTGCAGTTATTGAGTCAGCAAAGCGTTGGTGACCTTTAACCACTATCCCCCTCAGTACTGTGCAAGTTTACATGGTCTATCACTTCGTGGCTGACTTCCTGTGGTTTCATAAACGCTTCCACTTCTTACATTCCACGAATAGTTCATCACAGAATATCTAGGAGGGAAAAAACAGACTTGTATAATAATAGCATGTTGTGACATCCTATTATTATACCATGCTCAAATTCAGTGAGCTCTTTAGAACGACCAATTCTTTCATAAACGTTTATAAAGGCAGACTGCATGGCTAAGTGCTTGATTTTATACACCTGCGGCAATGAACCTGAATTCAGTGATTAAGACGAGTGTCCCAAGACTTTTGTGGATATGGCATATGTTCAATCAGCAGTGTGTTCCAAGTAAGGCATAAACTAAGAGTGGGACAAATCAGTTAGTCAGTGAGTTGTTCCCAGGTGTGTATAAAAAAGCCCCATCACACCAGACCTTCATGTGAAGTGCAACCTGACCTCTGACAATATGCCAAAGATTCAACCAAAAACCAAAGTGCTGATCATCAAGACCTTGAAGATCTTTAATGTATCCAAACGTCAAGTGGAGAGGATAAGAAAAAGATTTAAAGCAACTGGTGACGTTCATGACAAGCTCAGGTCAGGCAGACCCCCTTAGACTACTGCTCGAGAGGACCGTTTGTTGCTTCGACAGTCCAGAGCCAGCCCTTTTTCAACTGCAGCGAAGCTACATGAGAACTGGTCACCAAAAAGCGCTGTATCTATAACAACAGTTTGTCGAATTCTTTCACACAGTGGTCTCCATGGCCAAATTAGTGCTCAGAAAACAGCTTGAAACAGAAGACAACAAAAAAACAGTGTCACATTGGAAGAGGAACACAGCTTGCAGAAAGGCTGCACAGTGGAAAGGTGGCAGAAGGTTGATTTTTCTAATGAATCATCTATTGAACTGCATCCCAGTGGCCACAAATACTACAGAAGACCCGAGATTCACCCAGAAAACAGTCTGGTGGAGTTCGGTGGAGGAAAAATCATGGCTTGGTGTTACATCCAGTATGGGGGTGTCCGAGAACTCTGCAGAGTGGATGGCAACATCAACAGACAGAAATATCATTCCAAACCACAAGAGTTCTCATACTTCAGCCTCCACATCAAAGTCGCAGAAAACAAAGAAGATCAAGGTGCTCCAGGATTGGCCACCCCAGTAACCAGAAATCTTGATGAACTCTGGCAGTCCTCAAAGACTGTGTTCTTTGCCATTCCAGATGGCTCCTGCAACTTGGGTAAGTGACAAGACTTGCCAGGCACTGTGTTTGTGTGTTTGTGTATATATATATATATATATATATATATATATATATATATATATATATATATATATATATTAATTACTATTTCCAATTACTATTTCTAATGTCAGAATATGCAATAAGGACACAAAAACTGTTTTAAAAAAAAGATTTGTTCATATCTAAAGTCCACTTGTGACATCTGACCTAGGGCTCAGAATATGTTTCCTTTAAAACGATTTTCCCAAAGCCCTGAATAAAATGTTCTGTTATATTTATAGGAACACTCGCACTTGCCAAAAAATAGTGAACATACTGTCACTGGCAGCTTAATTAGGTACAACTGTTCAACACCTAATTAGCCAGTCAAACTCAACTCAACACATTTAGGAATGTAGACATGGTCAAAACGAGCTGCTCAAGTTCAAACCAAGCATCAGAATGAGGAGGAAAGGTGATTTAAGCGACTTTGAACGTGGCATGGTTGTTGGTGCTAGAAGGACTGGTTGATCATTTCAGAAACTGCTGATCTACTGGGATTTCACACATGGTCATCTCTAGGCCGTGAAAGAAAATATCCAGTGAGTGCAGTTCTCTGGGCAACAATACCTTGTTGATGCCAGAGGAGAATGGCCAGAGTGGTTCGAGCTGATATTAAGGCAACAGTAACTCAAGTAACCACTTGTTGCAACCAAGGTATACAGAAAAGCATCTCTGAACGTACATCTTGGATCAGCTGTACTACAGCAGCAGAAGACCACACCCTGTGCCAATCTTGTCAGCTAAGAAGAGGCAGCCGATGCTACAATTCACAGGGCTCAGCAAAATTGGACAACTGAAGACCGGAGAAACATTGCCTGGTCTGATAAGTCTACATTTCTGCTGTGTCATTCGGACGGCAGGGTCAGAATTTGGCGTAAACAACATGAAAGCATGGATCCTTCCTGCCTTGTATCTGCCTTGCGTGACGCTATCATGTCAATATGGACCAAAGTCTCTGAGGAATATTTCCAGTACCTTGTTGATTCCTGTCATGAAGAAATACGGCAGTTCTGAAGGCAAAAGGGGGTCCAACCCAGTACTAGCAAATTGTACTTAATAAAGTAGTCACTAAGTTTATGTGCATTATATGAGGATACAATGACCAAAAATCTTACTAATTTATATATTTTACTATAATATCTGACAGTCAATGTTACGCACAACTAGGGGTGGCCGATATGGCAAAACTATTAAATCACAATATTTAAAGACATTTTCACACACAAAACACAGCACTAGCAACAGATTCTTAAAAACTACCATTCAATTATTATCCCATACTTACTCAAGTGAGTTGTATTCAAAATGTGCTGCACTTTTTTTATTCAATTAGACAGCACTAAGTGGCTCAGTGTTCTTTAAGCACTGATGCATATCGTCATATCAAAAAGCATATCGTCTAATCACAATAGCAATTTATCGATACGATAAAACATCGTCATATCGCCCACCCCCATGTACAACATGTTCTTATGATGCAAGTATGCAATATACTTTTTCTCAGCATTGCAGAAATCAAAAGATCCTTTGGAGGTAACTCAAATGTCTATCTTTTGCTAATATTTGTGGTATCCAGTGGTAGCCTAGCGGGTAAGATACTGGACTCTGGACCATATCGCCCACCCCCATGTACAACATGTTCTTATGATGCAAGTATGCAATATACTTTTTCTCAGCATTGCAGAAATCAAAGGATCCTTTGGTAGAAGGTCCAGAAGGTCCAGGGTTCAAATCCCACCTCTGCCAAGCTGCCACTGTTGGGTCCTTGAGCAAGACCCTTAACCCACAATTGCTTGGATTGTGAGACTGTACCAATTGTAAGTCGCTCTAGATAAGGGCGTCTGCTAAATGCTGTAAATGTAAATATTTATTTATTTTTGTTACACTTATTACAATAGTGCAGCTGAAATGTTTAGGCTGAAACTTCATCATTACATCAGCAAAAAAGTAAGCTGCACATGCATGCAGACTATTTCACTACGACGTGCTCAGGGGGAGCAGCTATGGGTAGTGGCGACCACTTCCGAGTGGCCACATCAAGGTTAAAGCTTGCCTGCTCCTTGTAGATTCCAGAATAGGTTTAGGAACCTCCAATATCCCCTGCCCAACCTGAGCCAACTCAAAAAAGGGGGGTAAATCAAGGTTTTATGAATGCAAGTGGATTCCGGAATTCAAGTGGTACTCAAGTGGTTTCTAGCTGTGTGAAGGTCACCAAGACCGAAACGTTTCTCTACAAACATGCATTTAAACATGTCATCCAAAATTTAAGGCCCATATTTTACACAAAATCCTTTTCCCAACATGTAAGGAATGAAATATCAGAGTTAATTTCCACATGGACTCACTGTGCCATAACTTGGGCAGCATGTCTAGCGTGGCATGTCACACTAATTGCTACTGATTCAAATTATGATCCCCGGAATCAAGCCAGGGTTCTAGGGCCTGCACTTTGTTGATATTCTGCCAGAAACCCCATTGAAATTTATTAGGAGTAATGTTAACGACTCTCTGTTTCTCAGTTCTAGCCAACATACTGTATTCCACAATGTCAAAAATGCAAAGCGTTCTGGCCCACAGACTAGCAATGGGATGAACCCGGGATAACACAAATGTTTAGTTTTTATATGGACAATGATAAAGAGGGAAGTCGAGGAAAAAGTGCACTGCGCTGCACTAAAAATTGAATTTGCCCTCTGTCTTCCATCAAACTGTCTCCATGCTTACTTCTCACAGTGACTGTTTCCTGTAAAACATGCTGACTATGATCACAACAGCAGTGCTTTCAATTTTCCAATTTTACATCTGAAACTAACTGGCTTAGGGCAACATCTAAAAATCGGCACACTGGTTTACAAAATTATAACCTATGACCTTGGAGCTCAGTTTCCTTTCTTTGAAAACCCTCCAAATTTAAAACGGCAATAAAAGAAATCCCTTGGAGACCTGTTCTCATTAAACGCTGTCTTAGTACAAAGAGGGTGAAAGCAAACGGAAAAGGTCACCCAAAGAAACCAACAATGAACAAGAAGTGCTGGCCTTTAATTCACAAGAGAAAAATCAGGAAGGACCTAAAAGGCAGACATCCTGGAGCAAAACAGGGTGAGTGCTGCTGGTGTCCTGTAGTCTACAGAGATATAAAGAGGAGCAAATGTAACCCTTTGTTGGGACAGTAAATCATTCAGAAAGCAATGACACAACAGATGAGTAGCTGCATAGTTATGCAGCTCAAAAGGTACAATTTTACTCATAAATATGCACAAAAATAATAACAAATTATAAGTGATTTAAGTGGCTTTGAACATGGCAGGAAGGCTGATCTGGGTATTTCAGAAACTGCTGACCTTCTGTGACGTTCATCTCTAGGGTTTACAGAAAATGATCAGAAAAGGAGAAAATATCCAGTTCTACAGGTAAAAATGCCTTGTTGATGCTGGAGGAGAACGGCCAGACTGGTTAGAGCTGATGGAAAGGTAACTGAAATAACCTCTTGCTTCAACTGAGCACCTCTGAATGCACAACGTATCAAACCTTGAAGCAGATGGGCCACAGCAGCAGAAGACCACATCAGGTCCCACTCCTGTCAGCTAAGAACAGGCAATTGAGGCTACAATTCACACAGGTTAACCAAAATTGGACAAGAACGAATTAGAAAAATGTTGCATGGTCTGATGAGTCTCGATTTCTGCTGGGATATCTGGATGATGGGGTCAGAATTTGGTGTAAACAACACGAAAGCATGGATCCATCCTGCCTTGTATTAACAGTTCAGGCTGGTGGTGGTGTAATGGTGTAGGGGATATTTTCTTGGCACACTGAGAGCCCCTTAATACCAACTAAGCATAGTTTAAGCATAGTGGTGGCTTAGTGGTTAAAGTACTGGCCTATGGACCATAAGGTCAAGGGTTACATTTACATTTACAGCATTTAGCAGACGCCCTTATCCAGAGCGACTTACAACTGGTACAGTCTTACAATCCAAGCAATTGTGGGTTAAGGGTCTTGTTCAAGGACCCAACAGTGGCAGCTAGGCAGAGGTGGGATTTGAACCCTATACGTTCTGGTCCATAGTCCAGTACCTTACCCACTAGGCTACCACAGTCCCAACCATAGTGGGTTCAAATCCCACCTCTGCCATTCTGCCACTGTTGGGTCCTTTGGGAACAAGGCCCTTAACCCACAATTGCTTGGTTTGCAAGAATGTATCAATTGTAATTTGCTCTGGATAAGGGCGTCTGCTAAATGACAGCTTGGCTGAGTATTGTTGTCCATCCCTTTAAGACCACAATGCACCATCTTCTGATGGCTACTTCCAGCAGGTTAACGCGTCATGCCACAAAGCTCAAATCACCTCAAACTGGGGTCTTGAAAATGACAAGTTCACTGTACTCAATCGGCCTCAATCCAACAGAGCACTTTTGGGATGCGGTGGAACGAGAGCATGGATGTGAAGCAACCGCGTGATGCTATCACGCCAATGTAGATCAAAATCTCTTCCAGCACCATCTTGAATTGAAGAAATAAACCAGTTCTGAAGGCAAAAAAGGAGTGCAACCCAGTACTAGCAAGGAGTACCTATAAAAGGGGCCAGTGGTAAAGGGTTCCCCCTCGTGCTCAGGCAAATTGTCATAATAACCCATGATTAGTTAACCTGATTTCAAAACAGAATACCAATTCAATACGTACCCAGGATTAGTTGGAATATTTGGGTATATGAATAACCACACCCTTCACCAATACACACAAAGCAGTGCCCTCCACCTATGAGAGCCGTTAGAAAGTTCTCCGACAGCTGCAGCTGGGGAACAATTAACTCTGAGCCAATCCCCAGTTTTCAACAAACAACAGCCTGCCAGCGATGACAACAGCCGTGGTGACCGTACGACACGTTAACAGGATTCATATGTCTGAAGTCTGAAATTGCTTCAGTTCTGCCCTTTGTGCACCTTGTAATTGTAATAAGTCATTTTTGGAAACACAGACAGTTCGACACACAACATCACCCTCACGCCATCAGCGTAACCCCAAGACAACACCGAAGAAAAATCCAACGTTGCTCCCATTATTGAAAGTGAAGTCCGGAATAACAGGAACAATTACGCAATTTACAAGAATGCAGTTTGCTTGGACAACGAATGTCATGTATCTGGGTAATTCGAAAAAGAAAGCATTCTCCAAGCTGTCAAAGTATCTCGAGCCTGAACCTAGGCAACAAATGGACTTGAGGCAAAGCAACACATGTTTATCCCTTTTTAATCAGTTAATTTTCCTTCCCAAATCTGACCCATAAACATGTGTTATAGCAGAAGACAGCACATCTGAAACTTGTCAGAAGACGCAATAAGCTAACAGGGTCTCTAGAAACAGAGTTTGGGATTTACCTCTTATGTTATGTGGCCTTTGTTTTTCTCTGGCAGCAAGTTTATTGATTGTCTACGCTCTGTCATGTTTATGTATAAATACAAGAAGGCCAAAGAAGAATAAGACACAAACGAGGGTGCAGCAGGCAAGACTGACTAACCACCATATCACTAGCAGAAACAAAACATCTGCCTCGTTTCTCTCAGCAGCAGCTCCAGATACTGAATCAGAGGAGAAAGCACTGATCAAATTACTTATACACCACAGGACTGTGGTGGCCTAGCGGTTAAGGTACTGGACTCTGGATCAGAAGGTCCATGGTTCAAATCCCACATCTGCCAAGCTGCCACTGTTGGGTCCTTGAGCAAGACCCTTAACCCACAATTGTTTGGGTTGTAACACTGTGTCAACTGCAAGTCGCTCTGGATAAGGACGTCTGCTAAATGCTGTAAATGTAATTAGGAATCGGTCATATTTTTCGTCCACTGTACTTGAACACGGACAAAAATATTTGACACACCTCTTATTCACTGAATTCAGGTGTTTCATTCAGTCCCATTGCCAGAAGTGGAACCTGGTCAAGAAACATTTATGAAAGAATCGGTCATTCTAAAGAGCTCCCAGAATTTGAGTGTGGTACTGTAATAACATGCCACAGAAGCAACAAGTCAAATTTCTTCCCTCGTAGATATTCCACAATTAAATGTGAGTGGTATTATGAAAAGTGGAAGCGTTTAGGAACCGCAGCAACTCTGCCACGAAGTGACAGACAACGTAAAGTGACACAGCAAAGTTGCCAAGTGTTCCAAACCTCCACTAGCATTAACATCAGCACAAAACTGCCCGCCAGGAGCTTCGTGGCATGGGTTTCTATGAGCGAGCAGCTGCATCAAGCCTTCCATCACCAATCACAACGAAAGCCATCAGATGGAATGCTCCACAAATGCTCGGCTGGATGACTGGGCAAAAATTCGCAGAAGAGTGGAAGTTGTTATAGCCGCAAAAGACCAACTCCATATTCATGCCCATGGATGTAGAATAGGACGTCATAAAAGCTCTTGCAGGTGTAATGTGTGGGTGTCCCAATACTTTTGTCCATATAGTGTATAAAATGAACTGGCTCGGTGCACAGACAAGAGGCTTGCAGGAAAAGTTACGAGCATCTTCTCCAGACATCTCTCGTTAATCTTCACTGCATGTGGGCTTTTGAAAACATTCTCCAATGTCATATCCATATTTCTACAGTCAGTTTGTCTGCACAGGAAAAATGCTGGATACTCAGCAGGAGTTCCCATAGCTGCCAATGTCCAGTGTCAGGCTGGGAAACATTTGATTAAAAAAAAAAATTAAAGGGTACCAACGATTCAGCTATCAGAAGTAATTCAATGAGGCATGAGCAACTGGGAAAATCATCACAAGGAACACTTGAAGGGCCAATAAAGTACACCTAGCTGTAGATCCATCAAAAATGTGATTAACTGTGGCTGTATTAGGTCAGCCATACCAAACAAGCTGAACAAATGAAAGATAAGCACACTAAACACACACTCGATACTCTGTTCAAAACGTCATGTACCTATGAGTCCAAAACAAACATGAAAATCTGAAACACAGCTGATACACCTGAAAGCTGAAACTTATCTATCACTACAAGGTAGCTTAATGTGATCAACTAATCAGTTTCCTCACAGGCTGTCATAATAAGCACAGCTTCATGTATTGAGAGGCGAGTGATACGGCCAAATCCTCTACCACAGTATTATGTCATTTTTATATAACTATGGTGGGGAACCCACAGGGACTTCCAGGCCTTCACATAGGGCATAAGATTTAAAAAATAAAAAATAAAAACAATAAGGACATCATATACCATGGTGCTTGAAAGTTTGTGAACCCTTTAGAATTTTCTGTATTTCTGCATAAATATGACCTAAAACATCATCAGATTTTCACACAAATCCTAAAAGTAGATAAAGAGAACCCAGTTAAACAAATGAGACAAAAATATGGAAAATGATTCAACATTACATATTAGTGAGTGGCAAAAGTATGAGAACCTTTAATTTCTGCATTGTCCAGATGTGCTAAAATCAGACTGACCAATCAGAGCTCGGTTGTCAGGCAGAACAGCTCATCCTGCTAGTAGCAGAGCACAAAAGCTTATAGGACGAGCAACATGCTGACTATAAAAACATGAATGCTGAAGAAAATATCTGGTGGAATATAGCTGAAACGCTGGAGAATGATGGTGACAAACCTCACAGTGACTGTATGGAAGCATTTTCTTGTTTATCTAAGTGCATTCTAGTCTGTTCATGTCCACAAAAAACACAAACCATAGCTTCCTGCACTAAACTTCGCTCATGTCTTTGTTTTTTTAAGTTGATGATGTGAAACAGACAAAGCGAAATCTGTGTGACATGTAACGAGAAGGGAAATTAAAAACAAAAGCGGACAGGGAGTTTTCAGAGAGTTCAGACTTGTCCCACTAGGTTAAAACTCGGATCTGTTTTTTTCAGGCAGTGTGAAAAGGCCGTAAGACTCCCGATGCTGTTTCACCACTGAAGATGGCACGTTTCTTTAGGATTTTTTTTAGTACTGCTAAATATGCTTTATTTTAGGATGATAAAGACTGAGAGTTGCTGCCTTCAGCTATAACCAAAGAGCAGCAAACCTTCACTCCTCTTTCCTTACAGTTACCTCACTGTCTGCTGTCTGTAAGGACTCCTTTGCCTTTAAAACGTGCCTCTCCACCATAATGAGGAAAAAGCATTAACCACTGTACCAGCGTACAGTCTCAAAATTCATCGTATGGTTCAGGAGCACTATCGGTTTGTCAAGAACATGCTGCCCCTGACGATCAGATTAAAAAACCTGCTTGTGAATCAAAGGTCTGCTGAGAATGACATTTATTATCTTCCTTAAATCCCGTGAACAACTGAAAGCTTGACGTTTGACATTAGCACACATCAATGGCAACCTCCCTCAGAGTGCACCCATATCAGCCGAGCAGATAATTACCCAAATCATTCCACACTGCAAGTGGGAAAAACAAGATAACAATAGTTTGATTATCACATTGGAATGAGAGATGGAAAAAGTGCAGGAACATGCAAACTAGAGCAAGAACTATAACAGCAATATTATGTTTTGATGTGCTACAACAAATCAGTCGTTCTCTGTTTGGGAGGAAAAAAAACACAGTTATGTAATAAAGTGAACAGGGAAATTACAATGAAACTGATATGACAGCTGAACTCCGATTGACTTTCAGTCTGAGAAGTGAGCATCAGCGAGAACCTGCATGTTTTGACAACTGACTGCTCAGAGACAACAGAGACTATTCTTACTGAGTTCAGGTCTCCTTGAGGCTTCTGCCCTGAACAATAACACTCAAAACATTCATTTCATAATGGAGTGAGAGTCCTGACAATGGTCTACATTTACAGCATTTAGCAGACGCCCTTATCCAGAGCGACTTACAATTGGTACAGTCTTACATTCCAAGCAATTGTGGGTTAAGAACCTTGCTCAAGGACCCAACAGTGGCAGCTTGGCAGAGGTGGGATTTGAACTCTGGACCTTTTGGTCCATAGTCCAGTACCTTACCCGCTAGGCTACCACAGTCCAGTCTCTAGTTCTGTTTAGTGTCTGAAGAGTTAGCTCACCAATGAGCTATTTTTGACATTGCCATTTAACATAGAAACTAATGGGTTGTCAATTTGGCTCATAAATGAAATTGGTATGATTGGGTTTTACGTTACAAACCAAAATTCAAATACATTTTAATTGTAAATATACAGAATATTTAACGCTATAAAAAAATAAGTGAGTATGACAGCCAAGTCAAGTCAGATCTATTTTATATAGCGCTTTTTACAATGGAGCATTGTCTCAAAGCAACTTTACAATTTTAGATTATCTCCTAATAACTACGTCCAATCCCAAATTGAGCAAGCCTAGGGCGACAGTGGCAAGGAAAAACTCCCTAAGTGTTATAGGAAGAAACCTTGGGAGGACCAAGACCCAAAAAGGGACCAACCTCCTTGGGCGACAGCAGTAAAGAATTTTAAAACCAACATTATTTCCTCCATTAACAACAGTGAGTTTCAGCATTCAAAAGTCAAATACACAATGTTATAAGAACAATAATAATAATTATAAGTAGGATGACACGTTAGGAAAGCTGATTCTCAATTCCTCACAAAACACCATTTGATTAGGCTGGTCTAACAGTCTTCAAAGCTGTCTGCATTCACTTTCACTATCTGCTACATATCTTTACAACGCTGATAGTTTTCTGTTGTTTCATCATGCTTCGACACTGGAAGCACCCACGCCGTAGCAGAGCTGCAGAAAGTAAAGGCTGTTTCAGAATTACAATCACACTCACAGGACAACTCGTGATCAATAGACTGCATGTGGACTTTAAAACAAGTTCTTAACAATAAACAAGTTTCTCTATTCAATCCTATGGTGTCATCTGGACTTTTCACCCAAGTACCTCTCCTCTATTCTCTCCATTTCTGATAGTCCAAGCTGGAAGCATTGTTGTATAATTGAACATTTCTCTCAATCAACTTATTTTTAGGCAACTAAGTTACTAATATGTGATTAAGACAAGAAATGTACTCAAGATAAGCAACCCAGTACAATTTTACACAGGGTTGTTTGCAATAATTTAGCTTGACTTTAATTTGATTTTTATATGATTTAACTACTTAAAAATATGCAGCATTTGCCTGTATAACTGGTGCTTGCTGAACGCAGTGATGAGGGTAATTTCTAGAGATGCCCCGATACAGGCTGGTTTTCAGCGTGATCGGCCATTCGGCCTCATATAACCGATTCTGTTCAAGAACAACAGCAGCACAGTGCTTTCACTAACTTAATTCAGAATTCAGCATTAAACACAGCTCAGCCACTGGCGGTTTAGGCCGCGACTGGCTATTAGAATAAAGAGTGGATAACAGTACTACCGAATGATGAATCAAATACATTTTGGGGTCCAATCGCTGACAGAATGTAATATATGGTCATTATACCATTCCTAAAGAACAAATCTAATGGTGGCCTAAGACTTTTGCACAGTACCGTACACTGTCAAACCTATCACAGACAATAAAAAGTTCCCAATTTTTATTTCAAACTAGCCTTTCATCCCAGCTATAAGTAAATACTATCACGTTCAAGATGATATGTTGCTAATTTAGGCATTCGGCCAACAGTGTGACATTCAGTCACACCAAAGCTCACAAGACAACCCGTTGCTGTGTGTACGTGCGAGTATGCGTGTCATTTAAATAAAGACAGGCTGCATTCGCAGAACAAATCAGTGCACTAGTGCTTTGAAAATGTATGAAGTTCATCTACCAACTGAAAGTCCTCATTCATTCTAATGAATTCATGTTTCCAGCCCTAGTCAGATTAAGAAGTCTGGACTCAAAATCTGTGTGTACGTGTGTATGTGGATCTGATAACAATTAAAATTGTGTGTAGTATACTAATGACTAGTACACTATCACACAACTCCCAAATCTAATCTATACAAAAGTACTGATTTTACAGATTGATTGGGGTTGGACCAAAAGAGATCCAGGTTTTCTGCAGTCTGTTCTCAGTTTCATAACTGCACTTCATCCCACTGACTTCATGCTTTAAGAAGTGCTAACACAGACACTTACAACAATAATGTTTAATCTGCACATGTGCGGCAACACGCAAGACTCTCACAAGGGAGCGCATGAGGTAAACTGAGAACAAGCATGCTCAGCTGATGTAATTTAGGTTATGACCTCATAATTGTGTCTGCAAGTTATAATGGGGGTCACGTAATGTAGCAATGCAATAATACAAAGTACTAGGGAAGCACCGATATTGAATTTCTTGGGCCGATACGATAACCGATTTTTAGCACATTATTGTGGCCGATACCAATATTAAAAACCGATCATTTAACCTTTCTGCATTTCAAATGAAGTCAACCATTTTTGCAATAAAATAAAATAATAATAAACAATAAAACAGTTAAATCAGACCTGACGATTACTATAAACACAAGGTGTAGTCCACTCAAAGGAAAAATGGTTTCATTGCATTTTATTTCTTAACCTTCATTTTAAAAAAGATAAACGTTTTTAAGTCTTGAACTGGTACAGGCAGCAACAAGAACAATTGAGTGTATAAGAAAGCTTATGGCTGAGAAGCTCCAAGAAAGAATAGAACTGCGTATATAACTATACAGTCAGCATCATCAGATATTTTGCTTAATGAGTAACAGCCAAAAGAAAAATCAAAGAAATATTCATATGTAAGTATATTATAAATATCGGTTACAATATCGGCTAAAATTCTCATATCGGACCGATGCTGATATCTGAAAAAAGTCCATACATCGGCAAATAATATATCGGCTGCCGATATATTGTACATCACTAAAAAGTAGTTCTTTCATTCAGCTGTAAACAAAGCAGTTCTTCTAGTGAAGGTCCAGATACCGCCGATACTGACATAGATTCCGATGCAAGTCTTTTTCTAATAATAATGATATTATCATCAGAAAATTGCAATCGTGGCATATCTACTCAAAAGGTCTGTGCTTATTTTTGACACTTTAAATAAAAATAACATTATGAACACTGGGATTTCTAAAACAAACAAGGAAAAAAAAAACGACAGCCAATGGATCGTTGAAACTTTTAGAAAAACAAAAACAGAAACCTAATTGCTGCAAAGAGAACAAAAACATGTCACAATTCTAAAGTATCACTTTACTTCACTTACTTCAAGTAAATAACATCAGTTCCTGGCAGTTGCCTTAAGCGAGGACACGTAACTCATGAAACATCTGGTGAAACCATTAAATAAATGTTCGTCAAAAAACTGCAGATTTTAACTGCTTGAAGAAGAGCATTCCACTCCATTGATGTGGGTTATAGGACTGGACTATAGACCAGAAGATTCAGGGTTGAGATCCCAGCTGTGCCAACATTCAACTGTTGGGTCCTTGAGCACGTCAGTCAACCCTAAATTGGCTTGGACTATAAAACTGTATCAGCTCTAAGTCACTCTGGATAAGGGTGTCTCCTAAATGTGTACACATTTTTTCAACAACATGACAGCATACTATCATTCAGCCATCACCTGAAACCACACCAACTTCATTTATTCTTCATGGAGTTCATAAATCAACTCTATTCCAACATTTCATTCTGGATTTGGATGCACTAGAACCAACCTCATATCTGGAGGTTCCTCTTCTCTATGAATGCAAACTGAAATACATATTCTTGCTGCATCTCATGACAGTACAGCAGCTGTTCATAGCTCATGGGAAGGCTATTCTTACATACTCCAGCATTTAGAGCGCTATGGCTGAAAAAAGAGCTTCAAGAAGAGCCACATACATGAGGCCAGTTGCACCACAGATGATGAAATACAGTGTTAAGAGCTGTACTGACTGAGAAGAGCTGTATTATCACCAATTTATTACCCGTGTTTGTTTGTAAAACAGTCAACCTTTCGCAGTGCAATGTCCTCTATGCTCCTGCAAGCCATAAACACTTATCAACAACACAGAGAGGATGAGCCTGGTCATCTCTTATCCAACAACACAGTCGAGAGTAAAAACCTGTAAAAGCAAGACACTATTACAGGACCTGAAAGGATAAAGTTGAGAAGCTCCAGTATTGTAACTAGGGCTGCAACTAACGATTATTTTAATAATCGATTAATCGGTCGATTATTTTTCCGATTAATCAATGAATCGGGTTTAAAAAAAAAAAAAAACCTTTCCATGTCTTTATTCAGAAATATAACATTAAATAACAGAGCAAATAAGTGCTTACAATAAATTAATAATAATAAATTAAATTTATTAATAAATTAAAATAACAAATTAAATAATAAAGAAAAATAACTACATACACTACATACAAACTCATTCACTCCCTTTCTTTAGGAACTTTGCATTGCAATCCAAAAATGTTAGCATGTCAGCATGCTCCTGGCTAAAGCTGGCTCTCTTTTTAGAGACTATATTTCCTGCTGCAGAAAATAAACACTCAGACAGTGTTGAAGTAGCAGGAATGCATAAATAGGACTTGGCTAGCTTGACCAATATAAGATATCTGTCTCTTAACTACATCACTATTATTATCCAGCTAACAAGCATCAACCCTGCTATTCCCGTTCCCATAGTGTGAGTGCGCCGTTACGTTCCCCCACTTCAAAGCGGAACAAACTCGGGATATTGTGGTGACTTACGCTGTTGTTGAGCTCCTTTCATCCTCATCTGTCACCGCAACAACAGCGTAAGTCACCACAATATCCCGAGTTTGTTCCGTTTTGAAGTGAGGAAACATGTTTTCGTTTCGAGGGCTGTATCAGCACCGTGCCGGGTCAAATCACTTTTGCAAAGTTTGCATGTTACACATTTCTTAGTTGTGTGAAGCGTGAATTCTTAACGCTAACTTGTTTTGAAGATTCCGCGTCGGCGCCGCCTCGCTCCGTTCAGTCGCTCGTATTCCCCCCCCAGAGTTGACAAAGTGCCGCAAGTAACGTAAGCGGATATGATAAGGCGGGGGACACATAAATCATGCGACAACGAATCGATAAACGGTCAGAGTGCCGTTATCGTCAATAATGTCACGAAAAAAAAAACGTCTCTCAGCCAATCAAATTGTGGGGTCGTAACTAACTGTGGTATAATTACAATTACACCACATGTGATCAGACAATGGGAAGGCTCCGGGTTTAAATCGGATTTCTGCTTTGCAACCAGCCAATAATCTCACAGAAAAATGTGACAAACTTCAAACTTTGACATTAAGTAATCAAATTATTCATTTTTTCGAGTATATACTCCATTTCAGAGTCTCCACAAAGTGTTTGATAGCGGTTTCGCTGCCTTTAATTCAGATCCAGCGAGAAATAAAATGCTCGAGTTAATGGAAAAAAATAGGACGAATACAGCCGAGTCTTTAGAATACGTGGGCATGGCAACCGTGGTGAAAGGCTCACTCCCATGCGTAGTCTAAAAACACTGCTTATAATTGAGTTACTGGTATACAGTGGTGTGAAAAAGTGGTTGCCTCTTCCTGATTTCCTATTTTTTTGCATATTTGTCACACTTAAGTGTTTGGGAACATCAAACCAATTTAAATATTAGTCAAAGACAACACAGGTAAACACAAACTGCAGTTTTTAAATGAAGGTGTTTATTATTAAGGGAGAAAAAAAATCCAACCTCCATGGCCCTGTGTGAAAGTGATCGCCCCCTAAACCTAATAACTGGTTGGGTCACCCTTAGCAGCAACAACTGCAACCAAACGTTTGGGATAACTTGCAAAATATTTACTAACTATCAGGCTAGAGTTATACATTTTCAGAGGCCATGGGCATATTTATTAATAGCCGGCCTGTAACATCGGATTTAAGGCACATACGTAATGGCCATGTTATCATCAAAGACTAAACAGCATATCAAACTGCTGGCATAACATTATAAGTCTATATAAAGCATGACTGACTATCCTTATTTCTGAAATGGAAGACACTATCAAAACCCATGGTCACAGGAAGTCCACAAATATGTCCTTTCATGCAGCCACACTAAACTGCTCAGAATGTCCCAAGGCTCTATGAATATTCATATCACAAAGCTAGCTAGATCAGTCAGGAAACGATATAAAAAGGCCTTGACAAAATTATCTTCGATCACGTTAGAATCGCTATGCATTTCCGGCCCTTGTTGTGGCAACTTCAAACAACACTGCCACCACCGGACGCGCATGTTGCGCTAATCAACCTCATATTAACGTCAAACGCACAAGAAAATAAACTCTGGGGAAAGACACAGATGCTTTTTGGATACTTCTGCAATCAGGAAGCAAAACTATAAACCAGCAGCAACAAGTCATTGCTAGGAAAAGGCTCGCATCCATTTGTTATCTTCTTTAATGGATCCGTCAGCACTACTACGTGAGCTAAGAAACAAGAATGCCAGGAACATTTTGTTCCTCGTACACAAGAAATGTTGTCGGTTCGTAGTATGTCGAAGTCAAACCTGAGGGACACTAATTATACAACATAGCCACCGCCACAAACGGACTCCCCACACTACAAACAATGAAGTTGCGTTCGAGTTGAAACCCTGTAAAAATGGCAGGACAGCTGACCCATTGAAGGAGCCTGCATTCTGAGAAGCATTTGCACACAGAAGCTGTAGGGCAACAGAAGGCTCCATGCATCACTGTGCAAACTAAAGGGGACACTGTCCGATTTAAACCTGTTTTTTTTTTTATCTCACACATTTTTCCACGGACTGATACATTGCCCCCATTATCGTAGCAGAATAAGTGTGTTTGGAATAACATGGCCATAAATACTTTTGAATCTTATATAACTTAGACCGTGTTTCCCAAACTTTGTTCTGACTACCCTGCTTGCATATTTTGTGATTTTCCCCCCAACACATTTGGGAACTTGGTTTGGGGTGAAACACAAAAAAGTGCAGCACAGGGCTTCCAGGAGGTGGACGGTACTTGTACATTTCAAATGATAGAAGGGATTTGGGCCTGAGGATCAGCTCTTGTCATAAGCATTCAAAGGATGTGGCCTATTTTGTTGTCAACAGCAAAACGTGATCCATATTAAACGTACAGTGTGAAATTAAATATTAAGCCCTTAAAGGACCAGACGTGCCCGCCAGGCAAACTTCCTGCCGGCCCGGGGGCGATGCCGGCCAACGGGTGACATATGAGGGCGGGGCCAGCGGCGCGCGTCCTCGGGCGTATACAAACAGCACCACGGGTACACAGGCCAGTGGTGGTGGGGCGCTTGCGGGGGTGCCCGGGCAAGTGTCTCATCAGGATACCGCGCGAGCGCAAAAAAAGCCCGCCGCGGGGGGGGGGGGGGGGGGGGGGGGCAGTGTTCGCGTCTCTCGCCCGCTGCACTCCGCCGCCGAGCGGCCGGCACACGGTATCACCTCCATCGTCTATTCGGGGCTTCTCGAGGCGAAACTCGGGCGCGGCGATCGGGGAAGGGCAGCGAGGGGGAAGTATCCGCGGTGGTGTCCAGTCTGAAGCTGGACAGGAGAAGGGGGTACTCGGTCAACCAGCCTGGCGCTGTCTGCGACGGGACTCCGCAGGCCCACGGGCCAGGTACTGGTTAAGCGCCCGGGTCGAGACAGCAACGTCGTGCACGGCACCTACTACATAGATACACAAGCATAACTCTGATGTCGCTCTACTGGTCAAACTACAATATAGACCATTTCATTATAGAAACAATAAAGTTACTTTCGAAGCCCATTCCTAAAATCAGACATGGTATTTTGAAGCAACAACCTGTAAAAACAAAATTACAACCTTGTTCTTCTAAAGCTCTTAAACACAAACAACCAAAATGTATACAAAATGTTTGTAATTACTGGATTTACATTTTCTCAGTGTGTATAATTACCTTGGTGATAGTGTGTTTATAATTAAATCTCTTACCAAAATATGCCGAAAAATGAACAATTAACTAAAACTATTTTAAAGGAACTGTCAAACAACTTTTCGGCATAATCACCTAGGTGTTTAAGAACCCCTAAGCATTCACCAATGTGACAGACAAATTTCCTTAATCAATCATCAACATGAGAAAGACAAAAAAAAAAGATGCAAATTTTGTTGACCCTCATAAAACAGGCAACTGCTATACATGTCAATAAAAGTCCTTGTTCCCTGGTCCAGCCATGGTCGTGGGCAGGTCGAGCACCTATGACTGCATGCCACATATGTCCCCTAAATGGGGACCAATTCCATTGCAGGGCTGGCATGATTCCCCAAACCAGCATTCACTCCCTCTGATATGGCCAATTGTGCCTGCATTACACCAGACCTGTCTGGAAGGCACCACTGGAGCTCTAAGTAACCTGTCTGAAAGGGGGCATAAGTGTACTTTGGAGAGCAGAGGGTACCACAGTTGGAGATTTCCAATAGTAGCACTGGAGGTCACCAAGTTTCCAAATGTACAATTAAAGTACACATCCATGGCAACAAACTAACTGGGAGGCATAACAGAAGCAGTCATTTCTTTCATCTAACCACAACTGTAAGCATCTGGAGTTTAGGCAACAAACACTCATGCTGGGTTTGGCATAAGAAGCATGGTGGTTATTTATCCTCCAAAGACCCTGGAAACCTTGGACTCATGGACTGAATGACATATCAGGACTTTAATGAAAATAGCTGCCAAAGATGCAATTGAAGGATTGTCCAGCAAAACCATGGTCTAAAACATACAGTGGTGCTTGAAAATGTGTGAACACTTGAGTGTACAAATGGAGGAACGATTGACAGATTGTGTACAAATGGAGGAAAGACCATTGTTTCCCTCCCCAGGAGTGGTCGACCAACAGAGATCACTCCAAGAGCAAGGTGTGGAATAGTTGGCGAGGTCACAAAGGAGCCCAGGGTAACTTCTAAGCAACTGAAGGCCTCTCTCACATTGGCTAATGTTAATGTTCATGTTCATGAGTCCACCATCAGAAGAACACTGAACAACAATGGTGTGCATGGCAGGGTTGCCAGGAGAAAGCCACTGCTCTCCAAAAAGAACATTGCTGCTCATTTGCAGTTTGCTAAAGATCACGTGGACAAGCCAGAAGGCCATTGGAAGAATGTTTTGTGGACGGATGAGACTAAAATGGAACTTTTTGGTTTAAAAGAAAAGCATTATGTTTGGAGAAAGGAAAACACTGCATTCCAGCATAAGAACCTTATCCCATCTCTGAAACATGGTGGTGGTAGTATCATGGTTTGGCCTGTTTTGCTGCATCTGGGCCAGGACGGCTGCATCATCTTTAATGAACAATGAATTCTGAATTATATCAGAAAATTCTAAAGGAAATGTCAGGACTCCTGTCCATGAACTGAATCCCAAGAGAAGATTGGGTCATGCCGCAAACACTACCCTAAGCACACCAGCCTTCTACTACCAAAGAATGGTTACATAAGAATTATTTCATGTTTTGGAATGGCCAAGTCAAGTCCTGATCTTAATCCAATGGAAATGTTTGTGAAAGAACTGAAGTGAGCAGCTAATGTGAGGAAACCCAGCCACCTCCCCAGAGCTGAAGCTGTTCTGTACGGAGGAATGGGCTAAAAATTCCCTCCAAGATCCGGTGTGCAGGAACTGATCAACAGTTAGCAGTTACATTTTAATCCCACACACAAATGGTTTCAATACCACAGAATAAAGCTTGACAAAGTCCATACCAAGTTCCCTTACCTGAACCCATTAACTGTCGAGGTACATTTAAGAGGATAGTTTACGAAGAGTGGACCTAGAAAACCTTTGGAGATCAGGAGAGAATTCTATACTTAGGAAGGTCGACTGCCTGTGCTCAGAAATCTTATTAAATGTTCATACTCTGGCTGTTTTTTGTTTGACCAAGGGAGGTTGCAACAAAGCATAAAATATATGGGTACCAAAAAACAGTTCCCATGTGGTTTGTTAAGAATGGTTCATTTTCGATCAGGCATTGTGTTTTGTCACAAAGAAAGTAATTTAAGGTCAGATCTGAGTCATATGTTCAGTTTGAGGTGGGTTTATTTGCTAATATTAGATCATCTGATGCAATCTCAGCCAATGGAACTGGACAGTCATGTTAATTTATTGAATATGAGCAGTGTTTCTACAGTTTATATGTATGGAGGTTAAACATTACTTTATGTACAGGTGCTCCATGATTTATGAGGAGGATACATTCCCGACAAACCTTAAGCTGACCATCTTAAATCGCATAGTTTAATATGTACTCTATATATTATAGTGAAGCCTACCTTAAACATGCTTTAAAAAACCTACAACTGGGCAAAATCACTGAAACAAAGCTTACTTTATAATAAAGTGTTGAAATTGTGCATTGTTTGGCAATGTTTTCAGTTCAGAAATAAAAAAGGAATATCTTTTATCAAATGCTATCAGCATCAGTGGCCATTTCAGCAAAACATACAAGGTTACAACTATACATCAAGACTGGTCATTCATATATATATATATGAATGAGAGACAGAGAGAGAGAGATGTAAAAGATATATACACTCAAGTCTATGCCAATTTAGTGTAGTCAATTAACCTAACACACACATCTGGACCCTGGGATTGAATCCAGGACTTCTTGACCTTCCCCTTTTATCAAATGTAAAATCAATAATCATGAGAAAAACTAATTGTGTACTCAGTATCATAAATCAAATCAAATCGTGAGTAGAATGCATCATTACACCCCTACTAGAAACGAATTGTGTTGTTACTATTTTAAAGTAGTACGCCATTTGAAAAGTAGTTCACATGGCTGTCTGGTTTTCAGCCACGTTATGGCTGTGTTACAGCTACTTTACAAGTCATAAATGATATGTCTGTACTTGATCTTATGTAACATTGCTCTATAAAAGAGCGAAAGTCTTTGACTCAGTATAGAGTTTACAGAATATTCTCTGAATTGGTTTACTATTTATCCCTCTCAAAGGTCACAGCACGGAAACCTAGACAGTTCGCTCTCACGCTTATTGATTACTGAATAAACCAAGGCTCCGTATTAAGACCATTTCTACTTTTGGTAATAACATTCCCCACACTGCTGGGCATCCCTTCATTCAGTTCAGCTTTGAGCTTACAGGTAAAAATCGTCGTACTCAAAGACAACACACTCATCTGAAAAACCAGATTGTCTCAACTACACACTGGGTCCGAACCCTAAACCAGTGTTTCCCAACCACTGTCGCGGCACATAAGTGTGCCATGAAAAATCGTCAGGTGTGCCATGGAAGATTATCCAATTGGTACTAAGCGAGCGCCGTGTAGTAACAGGCAGAACAATTACATTCTCTTTCAGTAGAGGGCAGTAAGACAGCAGCTTTGTGTTCAACGAAACAGGCCCAGGTTTCACACTGGGTAAGTAAATTGAGTAACTTGAGACTAGATTTATTATATTTCAATAAATATACTTTTTGTGACATTTTTCTTTGGTGGTGTGCCTTGTGATTTTTCTAATGTGAAAGAAACGGTTAGGAAACACTGGCCTAAACTGTTACACACATGCTAAATTATGGAATTCACAAATAACTACAGAAAAGAGAGTAACGTACTGTTACGACCATGTCTAGCGGAAAGCTAGACATGGTCGTAACAAGTGAATGTGAACCAGTTTATATAGTTCTAGATTAGAGAGCATATCCAAGTAGTGGGCGAACACAAAAGCAGTACTACTTACAATAGGTCAGGCACATACACTTACGAATGCCATTTACAGCTTGTTACAAATAAGTAGCAGAAAGTCAAAAACAAAGACAAGAGCAACTTGCAAAGTCTCTAAACACATCAAGCGTGTTAGAACAGTCTCTAGCCCAAATGTGAGCTAACAAGCAAGCTAGCACATGACCAGTAAGACAGTGAGCTTTGAGTGAATGACAGACTTCCGCTCTTAAACTCCAACTACCGCCTCTGCTCAGTGTTGACTGGCTGTTGAGTTGACCAGCTGTTTACAGCTGCCATGTCCAACGTTTAAAAACAGATTTTTACTTCCTTTAGTAACGTCTTAAACCTTGGACGTTAAAGCAAACAGATGTTAATCAGATGGTTAAACAGGGCATATCGCACAACAAAATGTTGGTCTGTAGCTGTATATCAACTAAGTGCACCCACTCAGCCTTCTTTAGAAGTCCAGACATCCGTGTCAACTACAAGGTTAGTTGATTTTCTTACAAGAAAGAAGTTAACAAAGCTTGTGCAAAGAACAGTGCCGCTGGAGACCAACACCTGATTCTTACTGCCCTAAATGACAGCCTGACCAATATTAAGTAGCTACACATCCAGTAGCTAGGTTGGTCTTTCTCAATTTCCACATAGCTCCATAATTGTGCCTCCATAATGACCCCAAAACACTCACCTCCTAATTCAACGTAAGCTGTCCAACAATTTTGCTTAAGTCACATCCTTATTTCTGATCACACTAGTCACTCTAAGAGATATAACTCACTTCTTTCAAAATGACTGGCTTCAAGTGCAGACTGATTTTTGATCATGTAAAGCTAAACATCTACGGTATTTTTAAAATCTCATGTTTTGACAGAGGACAGTGGCTGCATTTTTGGAATATCTTTGACTTGTTCAGTTGTACAAACAAACTTAAAATGCAGACACGACTGACTATGTCCATGTGAGGGGAGCCCAGTTGGGCTGGATAGCATGGTCGCGCCTCAGTTCCAGAGATCCCTGGTTCTATCCCAACCTCAGACTCCACCTATATGGAGTTTGCACATCCTCCCTGTGTCCACCAACCATCACATGGCTTACATCACTTCGGCTTTCCTGCTGGCGGTGCGAATGCAAACCATAAAAACCCCACCTGGAACGACTGTAGTCGTAAGCGCCATTATACAAATTTTGTATGAATCAACCACTTTTAAAATAAGTTCCATGGGAGTTTGGAAGCAATGGACGTGAACACGCGTGTCGGAGTGTGACGAGCTCGAACATATTCTTACCTACAAAAGGGGGGGTTGCAGGAAAAGTTTAGGGACCACTAACGTAACCTATGAGCTCAGCATTTACTCTGCGTAGTTCCACCACTCATAACTCTCATTCCCTGCTGTTTCCTCTTGCTTGGGAACTGTGCATCCGCTTTCCACAACAAAAGGAAGTGTGTTAGTTCTACAAACAGCCCTTCCCATGCAACACATCTGGCAGATGGAAACCACAATATTCTTGCGTGAACATGGTCTGAAGAGGTTTTGCAGGGCTGAAAGATCAGTGATTGTTGGAGCGTTTTAGAAAATCAATGGGGTGTCTAAGTGGAAATAACAAGCATTGGCTGCCTAAACGATTACAACGATGTGATCTATAAACAAACTGTATCAGTAACTAAACGGAGTGATAAAGCATGCAGCTGTCAAAAAGTCGTGATAAAGTTCACATCAGGGTGCAGCTCCTTACATCCAGAGAGAGTCTGGTTAACAGGAATACTGTCATTCATATAAACTGGTTATAAAAAGAATGCACGGATTTAAAAAAATAAATAAAATAACCTTCAACTTTCCGTTTATATCCCCAACTTGCCCGTTTAACGTTAAACAGACTTTGTCTGGTATTTGGTCCTAACAAGCACTAATGCTATATAAAGCAGTTACAGAAAAGGAGAACCAAGACGAGAACCTGCTTATTCCTGTCATAATTTTCATACATATCCCACAATACAGTCCACACATAACGCTACTATTTAAGAATTCACGTTTTTACTCAAAGATAAGTTTTGGTCTTATTTACGTTTCATACCCAAACAAAACAACGGACATAGCAACAGCTTCAATCTCAGACCCAAGTGCCGCCTATGCTAAGCTAACCCTCCCAGCGCTGGCGGCCTGAATAAACCACAACACACTCTCACTTCCACTTTTCCGCAGGTTAAGTAACGCTGCCAAAAACTCACCGGTCTTTTCGCGGTCGAATCCGACAATAATGACATAGTCTGCCAGCCTTGCCATGTTTGCCTTTTTTTGCGAATTCTCCCAACACAGTTCAGCATTTTTCTTTCTTCAAAAGCACAGCCATGTTTGACACCGACGCTGCCACTGCGCAAGCGCGCGCTCCCGAGTCCTGCTGCAAATGGGCGTGGGCGCGGGATCTGATGGAAGCGATAGTGACATAGCTGATAGAAGAGCTAATGACAGAGCTGATGGAAGAGACAGTGAAAGAGCTGATGGAAGAGCTAGTGAGAGAGCCGATGGAAGTGATAGTGAGAGAGCTGATGGAAGAGCTAATGAGAAAGCCGATGGAAGTGATAGTGAGAGAGCTGATGGAAGAGCTAGTGCTAGTGAAAGAGCTGATGGAAGTGACTGTGAAATAGCTGATGGAAGAGCTAGTGAGAGAGCCGATGGAAGTGATAGTGAGAGAACTGATGGAAGAGCTAGTAAGAGAGCTGATGGAAGTGACTGTGAAATAGCTGATGGAAGAGCTACTGAGAGAGCCGATGGAAGTGACTGTGAAATAGCTGATGGAAGAGCTAGTGAGAGAGCCGATGGAAGTGATAGTGAGAGACAACTGATGGAAGAGTAGTAAGAGAGCTGATGGAAGTGACTGTGAAATAGCTGATGGAAGAGCTACTGAGAGAGCCGATGGAAGTAATAGTGAGAGAGCTGATGGAAGAGCTAGTGAGAAGCTGATGGAAGATGTAGTGAAATAGCTGATGGAAGAGCTAGTGAGAGAGCTGATGGGAAGTGATAGTGGGAGAGCCGATAGAAGTGACAGTGAGAGAGCTGAGAGCTGATGGAAGAGCTAGTGAGAGAGCTGATGGAAGAGATAGTGATATAGATGATGCGAAGTAATAGTGAGAGAGATGATGGAAGTAGCTAGTGAGAGAGCTTGATGGAAGAGCTAGTGAGAGAGCGTGATGGAAGATGTAGTGAAAGAGCTGATGGAAGAGCTAGTGAGAGAGCTGATGGAAGTGATAGTGGGAGAGCCGATAGAAGTGACAGTGAGAGAGCTGATGGAAGAGCTAGTGATAGAGCTGATGGAAGTGATAGTGAGAGAGCTGATGGAAGAGCTAGTAAGAGAGCTGATGGAAGTGACAGTGAGAGACCTGATGGAAGAACTTATGGGAGAGATGATGGAAGAGCACTTTTTGGGAGAGGTGATGGAAGAGCTAGTTGAGAGAACTGATGGAATAGTTTTGGGATTGAGATGATGGAAGAGCTTGCAAGGGAGCTGATTAAAAAGCGGCAGAAGAGCTGAAGGAAGAACTAGTTAAAGAAGTGATAAAAGAGTTGGTTGATGAGCTGATGGAAGAGCTTGTGAGAGTTAATTGTTATGCAGACTGAAGAGCTGATAGAAGAGCTAGTGAAAGAGATGATGGAAGAGATACTGAAAGAGCTGATGGGAAAGCGGATGGATGAGCTGATGGGAGACCTTGCTGAAGGGCTGATGGGAGAGTTCAGAATAAGAGTTTGTTGAAGAGCTGATGGTAGGGCTAGTGAAAGATGATGGAAGTGTTTGTTGACAGAGCTGATGGGTGATCTTGTGAGAGTTCATTGAAATGCTGGCTGAAGAGCTGATAGAAGAGCTAACTAAAGAGATGATGGAGGAGATGGTGAAATAGCTTATGGAAGAGCAGGTTGAAGAGTTGATGGAAGAGCTAGTTGAAGATGTGATAAAAGAGTTGGTTGAAGAGCTGATGGTAGGGCTAGTGAAAGATGATGGAAGTGTTTGTTGACAGAGCTAATGGATGATCTTGTGAGAGTTCATTGAAATGCTGGCTGAAGAGCTGATAGAAGAGCTAACTAATAATAGCTTTAGTTCCATACCTGTCATCTTAGGCTGATAAATGTAGATGGGTGCATTTATGTAAGCCACAGCTTTCAACATTGCAATGATAAGAGTATGAACTATATATCCTTTCAGACTCAGCAACAGATGGTCACCAGTACATGATGTGTTTTGTTCACCGGCCTGGGATGCTGGTTGAACAGGTATGATGGTCACCAGCATCGGATACTGGTATGATGGCTATGATGGACACCAGCATGTGAAGTTTGTGTAATGAGTATGATGGACACCAGCATGGGGTGTTTGTATGATGGGCACCAGCATGGAATACTAGGATAGTGAGTATGCTGGTCATTGATATAAGATTCTGGTCAGTATACTGCTCACCAGAGCTGCTCATCCTTTTAGAAAACAATCACACGTGTCTAGAATAAGTAACGGGTCGAGGTCCATGGATGGAAGTATCTCTCTCTCTCTCTCTCTCTTGACAGGACAGGATATCTTCTTGCAGTTGGTGCAAATGAGATGGACTTGCTGAGATGCTCTGAACAGCCTTCTATCTCATCCCAGAGATTCTCTATATATAAGATCTGGGGACTGAAAGCCAGAGAAGCAAGGAAACATTCTGTCATGGTCCTGGAACTAATCCATGACTATATGACCCATGTGGCATGGTGCATTGTAATGCTGAAAGTGTCCTTCTTCCATAGGGTAAACAGCTACCATAAAGGGATGAACTTGATCGGCCACAATGCTTAGGTAAGCCCTACAGTCCATACGTCCATCCACAAGTATGAGAAGATCCAGAGCATGCCAAGAAATCATTCCCCACACTATAGGTCCTCCACCTCTTCCAGTCTGTACTGTTGACACCTGACAGGGAGGGTTCATCAAGTTATACTGCTTGTGCTAAATTCAGACTCTCGCATCAGCATGGTCGTCTTTTGCCTTTTGATTTCCCATAGACACCAATGGCGCTCAAAATGATCATCTGCTTTTATGGCAAATCCATGCTAAGGAATGAAGAGTTCGGACATGTTAATTGGAGCACCAGAATTGTATTCAGCTGCAATTTGCTTGACTGTTCAAAATGATTCAAAATGATTTTTGACATCCTCCTCTGACCCCTTTCGCTGATGAGTTGTTTACGTCCACAGGATCTCCTTTCGCTGGATGTTTTTCCTTGATCACACCATTCTCTCTATACAAGGTTGGCAGTTCTTGAAATAATGGCCCCGGCTAGTCTAGCAACGATGACCATGCGTCGTTCAAAGTCACTCAGATCGCTTGATATTCCCATTCTAATGTGGATTCCCACTGAAACTGATAAACAGAAATCTTGCTCACTTGATTTTATGTTGCACTCCAGGGTCATTGTCTAATTTCCTACAGGTGTCTCTGATAAAGTGGCCAATCAAGGAATGAATATACTTGATTGTCCACCTGACTATTAGGTGCACCTTTTAAACTGGCCAAAGAGTTTATTAGGTGTACCTACAAAGAAGGTAAACTTATGACTTGACGTATTTGTTTCACCCAGATGTTTTCTAGAGAGAAAATGTCTTTTTAGAAATGTCAAAAAGGTGGTGATTCAGTTTAGTCATTTCTTCTAGCCAACAAAAGACAAGCAACCTTTTGCTGACCCATGTATGAAAAAGCTAATATGTAACATAAATATATAATTATTAGGTTTGTTTCTCAAATCTACATCCTCTATACCAGGAATCTTCACAGAGAGGTCAGGCGCAGCAAAATAATATATAACTTCCAATGTCGAGGTTGTCCAGAGTTCAGATAATCTTAACGCCCGCATTGCTAAAGGAATGCTTTCGTTTTCACCTGCGTCACATGACACTTAATACAGGTGCTCTCACCTTTCATGTTCTGTTCTAATGTGACTAATAATTTGTCATTGTCTTAGTAACCTGAGTCAGCAAACAATAACCATATATGGACTTAGGTCACAAACAAACCAACCCCCCCACCCATGGTGCCGTTAGGCTGTTGCGCAATCTCAATAAGTCCATAAAAGGATAAAGCACAGTCCAATGGCTTTTCATCTGGCACCAATTAGCATTTCCAAACCGTCATTTTATGCTGGCTGAAAAGGAACTCATCAGAGTCACATTCCTTTATAGCGAGCCATGTTTGCTTGTCACTAAGTATCTAAAACAATTTGAGGAAATTCCAGGGCTTCCAAGTGAGAGCTATACAGATTGATGTTAATCGATTGACAAGACTGAAAGATCAGAAGTTCCAAAATATCTCAGAATCTGTTGACCCATTCAAATGTAAAGCAATCTATGAATCCCAGTGATTTTATATCATAGCACTTGCATTAACTGACACCAACAAACCAACACCCAAGACAGATCAGAACCTAATGTCAGACACATCCCTTAAATTAAAAATCACAATGTTACTTTTAAACCAGTTTGACACGGTAAGGTCAATAATGTTGTCGTAAAACAGGAGAAAAATGCACAACACATTCATAACCTTACTAGTCACGGGCCAAGTGTTGCTTCAGTGTTTTGAAAAACAAGAGTGATAGGACAGACAGACGGGAATGGCATTTTTTCGCTGCTAAAATATCTACCCCTCAAGGGGCTTGTAATCAACATCTGCTTGTTGACCCACTTCAACAGTGGGCTTAACCCACGTATTTTATTTTGCTTTCAGCATAGCGAAATGTTGTTGTTAGTAATAAAGCCGTTTCCCTTTTGACACGTGGATATGGGATACTTTTAATTGCAGCCTTGGCATCTGTGGAGTTTAGTGCAGCTTTGTCCGCCTGTAGTTGTCTATTTTATCTGCCGTGATACGTACTGTGTTCCTGCAGATAATAGAGACCTTATGGCTCCATCCAGCCTTGAGAAGACTCCAAAATAAATAGTATAAACAACTTTGACAGTGCCATAAGTATTTAAAATTGGCTACCACAGGAAATGTAAATAAAGATGACAAAATCAGGACGATTTTTGTACAGAACATGTCCTTGCCTCCTGTAATTGTGACATAATTACCCAAAACTTGTTTTGCTGTTGTTTTTGGGGTTCACAATTTCATCCAGATCTCACATTGTGTCCCTATTTCTTGTGTTACCCGCCCAAATACTTGAAGCATGAGCAATATTACCAGCCACTCAAAACTGGCTCAAGTGTTTGAATTGTGGACCTGTAGGAACTGGCACTTGGAATTACTTCCCCTTCAGGTGAATCATTTAATGGTACTAACGTGTGCATATGTTGGGAAAAGGAAAAATAAACTTCGTGATTTCCCTCATGTTTGCTGGTGCAGAGTGGAAATCCTGGCTCGGGGGGAATGAGAGCGTACCTCAGACGGCTCCTCCTACCTCCACTATAAATGCTCTCCCGGCTCATGTGGAGAGTCAGACTAATAGCTGAGTGTCACAGCTGCCTTTTCGCACAGAACAGCAAGAACAGGAGCCACTGGATTACTGCCTCTGCACGGACTCCTACAAGACTGACTAAGCCAAGTTAATCTCCACCTCCTCACAGGTACGGACTGTTCTCCCTGCAGCCGGTGCAAACCTGTTTGACGTTTAGCTGATGGCTTTGTGGTTTTCTTTTCTTCTTTTTTTTCTTTTTTTCATTTTTAGGTCAAGGCTGAAGTGTAGGTTAACTTTGAGAGTTTATCAGTCTTGTTATCTAAGTAGAGCTTTTATCTTGTGCATTGCATTGGTGCACCCTATATGTTTCTAGGCTTGTATATCTAACAAGTCTTAAATCTTTTCATGAGTCCAGCCCAGAACTGCATTTTTGCTTTTAGTCTTTAAGAGTCAGAATGATTGGATTCAGGCAGGCTGCAGGCAGAGAAATGCTTCCCCCCTGTTGGGACGCTTGGTTCTCCTGTACTGCCTTTGTCCTTGACTTTGTTGGTCAGATGACTGGGTAATATATTTGCACAGAGCACAGCCTTGACTTTTCCATTTGAAATAAAGTGTAAATAGACCAGCTTTTGGACTCTTGTGTAAACCAGACCAGCTCACATTTGGCATGAGCATGAGGAACACTAGATGCAGGTGGACTAGATAAAAAGCATATGGATTGATAAGTCTGTGTCTTTTGTTTCTCCAGATTTCAGCCAAAATGAAACTGACTCTTCTGTCCTTCTTCTGCTGCTGCCTGCTGCTCGCTGTCACACAGAGTGTGAACAGTGCAAAACTCGACCTCAAACAAGTTTTACAAAGAAGGTGAGTTACAAATGACATTATTCTGCCTCCTTCCTAGTGGTGATTTGGTTTGAGTTGTTTCTAACAGAATCTGTTCCTCTCTTTTTGATCAGCATCTGGCTACAAAGGACCAAAAGGGACTTGAGTAACCTGCCTGCATTGAGGGAATCAGAGCCTGGGCACTTTGTTAGAGCCGAGGATGTCAAAGACACTCTGCTTTCACGTCCCAGGTAAGGATCTTACTCACCCAGTCAACGCAGGTTTTGGCTATAAATAAAACACAATGCAGATCAGCATTAATGATTTCATTTTTCTGGTTCACTCCAGCTTGGGAATCAGTGTCCGAACGAAGCGCTCCAAGAACTCCATCAACCAGTCCAGGAGGTCTGGCTGCGCCCTGGGCACCTGTGCGGTGCATGACCTGGCTCACCGTCTGTACGAGCTCAACAACAAGCTGAAGGTCGGCAACGCCCCCATCGACAAGCTTAAACCCGAAGGCTATGGGCGCCGGCGCAGGTCCGTACCAGAGAGGCGGGTGAGCCTGGAGATGCAGGATGGCCACTTGCAGCCGGTGTGGAGGCTGGACAGGCTGGAGGCACTGCTGAGACGGACATGAACGGGACAGGGATGGAGGGCTCGGAAACAAACTCTGAGATTCTACACGTGCCTTGGACTCCTGCCAAGAGTTCTCCTGCACATTCGTGGAAGGCGAGCAGCTGGGAGAGCTGCCATGTCTCCTGAAAGCCAGCCTTGACGAAGCTAGGGCACACCAGCTGTTCCATAAGCACTGTGAAAGGTGGACAGAGAGGGAAAGAGAGAGAGGAATGCTGTGGTGGAGAGCTACGGTCTTCTGGGGGTGTACGAGTTGCAGCACTGATCCATGTCAGAACAGGTGGAAGTATGAACCTTTTCGAAAAGGGATGGAATTCCGGTGTTCCTCTGATGGACTATGTAGTGGGATTTTATGGGACCTCCAACGACTTCCATATCAGAAAAACCTCTGGACTTAAAATCCGTTGAATTCTTCACAAGAGAGAGAGATTGTTGATTCTGGGCAGATGGACTTTAGTTATAAGGCCATGAAGCCACGTTCTTGGACACTGTATTAGAGATGAATGCGTTAGAGTGTATGAAATGCCTTTGTCAGTCCTAAGGATTGTCCTTTACTTGAACATTTTGATGTATAGAGACACGTGCAATCTATAATTACTGCCAGTATGTGTATATATATGCCAAAGAGTTTCTAGATATTATTATTATTTAATTGTTTTATATCATTTGTACTACTTAAAGAGATACTATTTTTGTACAGGAAAAAAAGAACGTGGGCATTGTACGTATGTTGTACGTTATTCATGTGTGTCACGTTTCAAACTGTGGCCTTTATGTGTCTGTCATAATATATTTGTAAATGCGGTTGATTTCCTGTGTTGCCATCACGCAGCCGTAAAATAAACCTTAAATCATAAATGACATTGTCTGCTCCATTCTACTCAAAGCTAAGGGTCATAAAATGAAAGTAGCTCTTCGTGGGATGTCTGCATATTACAGAGAGGGCAGAAAAACCATGAACTGGCTTGCTTCTGAAAAGGTTCTCATTATCCGCCAGAGGTGTAAGCTGCATTCTGGCTTAAACCGGACCAAAAACCGGACCCGGACCCTGGCGTGGAAATCATGGTCTGATAGAAGACAGACAGGTCCCACAAAGATGCTGCTTTCTGTTCCGGGTCGGTGGGGGTTGCCCATTATCACTCCAGAGAATGTAGAGCAAAGGGGCTTCCCACGGTACTCAGACAGGGCCACGCCATAAAGGACCATTCCTCTTAAAAACACATAATTAGCCATTCCTCTCTTTAAAAAAAAAAAGAAAAAGAACTTGGGGTTGTGTACAAGTTTTTATGATCGCAGTCATGCTGTTTTTTAATATTAAAAACCCACAAACAATTTTGAGTCAAACGGCAACCAGGGGTAAACACAGAGGTAACAGATTTGCTTGGTTCAAGTTTTTTTTTTTTTTTCAATTGGTTTTTTCAGCCAAGCCACAAAATGAATTCAAATTTTAAAATCAGAACATTATGAATATTATCATGTTTTTTCTCCTTGCCACTATAACTCCTTCTTAATAAAAAACTATAATATTAATTAAAAAAAAAAGAAGAAAGCTGTCTTTACAAGAAGTGGGTATATTATACTTCAAATACTATTTTTTTTTTTGATTCACACTTTTAAAGTACCAGGTTTCAAACAACAGAACTGACTTGAACTTTACTGGTTTGGCGTTCTACAAAGTGGGATACCAACAGCCCCCATTAAAGCACATAAAACGTTTTATTAACTAGTCGACATATCTATACAGAGGTTAAACTTTGACGACAAAGTGATAAATGTAAAACATGACTCAACTAGCCTAATGTCACCAAAATGATATCAAATATAAGCTGCTGAGCTGTAAAATTCAAGGTAGTGCAAAGCCGCGCTCAGGGATCTCCTGTGATGCCCTCCGGTGGCCAAAATTAAAATTCAGGATGGCAAAATTCAGTGGAAATGTTGAATAATGGGTATATACAGCACTGGTGCCAAAAACATCTTAAAGCCATCATTAGATGTAGATAATATCCATTGTCAGTCACCAATGGTATAACGACCATACATCCATTATTTCTCAGTCAGTCTCTCATTTATATAGAATAACAAACCAGAAAAATACAGGAAATGTGTATGCAGTATTTGAAGTGGGACTGTGTGTAGCCTAAGTTGGTTTTTAAGGTACTGGACTCCCTGGATCAGAAGGTCTCTAGGGTTTCAAATCCCACCTCTGCCAAGCTGGGCCACTGTTGTTGGGGTCCTTTGAAGCAGAGACCCCTTAACATCACAATTGTGTTTTGGATTGTAAGACTGTACAAATTGTAAGTCTCGCTCTGGATAAGGGCGTCTGCTAAATGCTGTAAATGTAAATGTACCCACAATGTACAATGAAAGAAAAAGTAATCAGCAAAAAAAAGCAAAAAAAACAGCTTCAATAGGCTTACAGTGGCAAGTATTTTGATTGTGACCCTCCACCTTAAACACTTGAAGCAATGGCAGCATCTGGCCTGGCAGCTTTCATTGGGATGCCCACATCAGGAAATGGGCCCTTTTGAATTTTGGTAAGTGAAGCCGACAAGAAATAAAGTCAATTTTTTTTTTTTTTTCAGTTCTTCCAGGGAGGGACACAAGGTGAAAAGTCCCCTAAGATATGGCCGAAAGCTTACAAATATTGGAATGTAAAGATCAGTTAAAGAAGAAAAAGTATTATGGAGAAGAGACGAAATCCAAAGTTTTTTGAAATTTTTTTTGTGTCCAAATCAGTTGACAATATGCTTACATATGTTTCATTATACCCATTGCTTAACAACAACAAAATCTAATTGTGGCCCTAAGACCTATATTGGACAGTAACTGTTTTATATTTAAAAGTAGAGTGTAACTCAGTGTAATGTTAGTCAGGATAATAGCTTGCTTTCCTTTTTTTCATATTTGCTTCGCCAACATATTGCTGCCCAACTCCAGAACTCAGTTGCCATTTACAAAAACGGGTCATCAAATGTTTTTTCTCACGTTCAAAAAAAATGCCCCTTTGATCAGCTTTTTTCAGGATATTCAATAAACGCATCCTTATAAAAGTTCTGAAGATTTTTAATTTTGGAAGTTATCCGTTTTGTACAAAAAGATTTTTTTTTTTCTCATTCACAAGGTGATTTATAAAGCAAATGCAAGACTATTTTCAGCCCTAAAGTACGTCTTACTTACTATAGCCACAGACAAAATGGCTCTTGTCACATTCTTGGGCTGCAGATCACTTACTGTTAAGGGACATACAGACCAAAAGGCCATTACACTTCCTGCATGACTCTTACCATATGGCCACTGGCGACCTCCTCAGAGGTCGTGGACACTCAAAGTTTAGGAAAGTACTCTTGCTTCCAAGTTATTCCACAGGGCAAGAGTACAGCCTCAGTATTCCTAAGTCGTGTACAAGCAAGATCTATAAATTTGGCGCTCCACCTAGTGCTGAGACACTTCTATTGCACTATTGCAAACGTCTGCACAGCCAGTAACGGAAATCCATGAAGTGCTAACTCACTGACCTTCAGCTAATTTATACTTTTCATGTTCGCTCTGGCAATTAAGAAAGTATTTAAACCTGGAATTTGTTGCCTTATTAGACTAGAATATCAGTTTTAACTTGACTTTGTGGCGGCTAGGGTCGTAGAGGCCCAATTGCTTTGATTGCATATCTGTATGACGTTTTTCCTGGAAGCTCTAGTCTCCTTCCGTCTCCCAAAAACATGCAAGTAGATCCACCAGCTACTGCTAAGCGAGCGTGGTTGAATAAGTGTGTGATGACCAGAGTTTATCCCTGTGGCACAGTTTTCAGTCCCACTAGAACCCGGAGTTGACTTTAAGTGATCAAACTTGCGGATTACAAATGACTTAATTACCGCAACTGGTTATCATTCATGTATTCATTCATTCTTTCTTTTACATCTAAGCCAATTCAGGGTCATGGGGACAGGGTCTAACTGGCACCCCAGGGCGCCAATCTAGACAGGGCCAGGTACACACACTCTCTCTCACAAGCTCATACTTTAGAAATGCCAATTGATCTAACTCATGTCTTTCGAATGTGTGAGGAAACCATGGAGGTGTATCCAGAGGAAACCCACACAGACTATCTCTAGTGATTATTTAAAAATTGATTTTGTTTGACCTATTTTTTAAAGTATAATTTTCCCATGTTCACTCATAAGGTCAATGGCATTTCTGAAAGAAAAGAGAGAACCATTAGTCCTAGTCACTCTACATTTAAAACTATATTTAAAACTTTTACATGGTCTCATAACATTTACATGAAGCCATTTATGTGGCCTCATAAGGCTTTATAGCTCTTCAAGAGTCACGATTATTATGCGTTCTCCTCATAAAAGAGCAGCAAAGCCACCCAAGCCTATGACAATGTTATTTAAGTTATCTATAAACTGTTTTATTGTGTACTCATAGCTGAAATTTGATAAAGCATAGCATAACATAACGTCACAGAAAACGTGACTATATGTGCAGTAAAATATATATGCTGACTTGCCATTGCTCAATTTTTGTACTCCATATCTGCATTGATTATGGCTGACTGGTGGCTATGGCATCTATTTCCACTGTAATATGGGTTATAAGATAATCAAATTCCACTGCTCTACTAATGTGGATAAAGGCAAAGATGTAGTCCCAGCTGACACAGTCAGATGGGAGGTTGTCTCAGAACTTGGTAGGGTTTATTCTTAATTCAAGCGTAGACAATTCCAGTGCAAAAAAAGAGAAGCAATGGACCAAATTGCAACCTTCATGGAATAAAATCTTCCGCTGAACAAGTTCCACCACTGGAGAGCAACAAGGAATGCTGGAGCTTATTGAGTTGAGCTTTGGGGTTTACCACCCCCAGAATCTGAATCATATTTGACATAAGTGAAAAATATAATGGTGTCTGACTGAATGGCATGCTTTTACAGAGCCCTGATACAAACAATACTTCGAATGGATTTCTCATTAGTTTCAGAAAAGAACCTGTTGGATTAATGGCTGATATTGAGCAGATGTTTTTCTGTTTTATGTTCAGTGAAGATCACCATAACAACTTCTGCTTGTTTTGGTTTCGAAGCCACCAGTGCAATTATTTTTTTGGAAATGGTCTCTCAGTGGTGGCCATTTATATAATAATGCAGGTGGTCCTTATTCAACCCCAAATCAGAAAAATTTGGGAAGTTTTGGAAAATACACACAAAAATACATATGCAGTGCTCCTTACATTTCCTTTGACTTTTGTTTCATTGCAGCCAATATGAGCCCAAGATATTTCATGTTTTTTTTTTTTCAGCTTCATTTCATTTGTTAATAAACATCCATTCCTGCATTTCAGGTCTGCAACACATGCCACAAAAAGTTGGGACAGGGGCAATTTAGGTCTAGTAAATTATGATGTGATTTGCAAACAGGTGATTGCAATCATGACTTGGTTCAAAAGCCATATCCACAAAAGGCTTAGTTTTTGAAGAGCAACGATGGGCAGAGGATCTCCAGTTTATCCAGTTTAAACAAATGTGTGAGAAAATGATTGAAATATGTAAAGACAATGTTCCTCAAAGAAACACTGGAAGGGATTTACATATTTCAGTCCTAACCTTTTCTGATTTGGCTTGTTTTGCATGGTCTTGTTCAAGATGTCATCTTGAAGGCAGCTTATGGTGCTCTAAAATCTCAGTGCACTTTTCTATGTTAATTCTGCCATCACAGAAGTGTAAATGACCTTTGCTATGGGCAACCCCATACCCAAACCCATACCATGCCAGACCCAGGCTTTTGGACTTGTAGCTGATAACAGTCTCGATGGTCCTTTCGGTCTGGAGCACAAGGCGTCCATTTCTTCTAAAAAAAGATCTGGAATACTGATCCACCTGACCACAATACATGTTTTCACTGTGTGATGGTCCATCCCAGATGCTTCCAAGCCCAGAAAAATTGAAGCCGTTTCAGGACATGGTTAACATAAGGCTTGTTTTTTGTACAGTAATGATTTAAGTGGCATTTGTGAATATAACTCTGTATTGTAGTGCTTGATGAAGGTTTGCCAAAGTAATCCCTTGCCAATGTGGTTCTATCAGCTACTGATGAATGACAGTTCTTGATGCAGAGCCGTCTAAGGGATCTGAGATCAAGGGTGTTCAGTTTAGGCTTACGCCTATGCCCTTTACGCACTGAAACTCCTCCAGATTCCTTTAATCAATTAATGATATTATGCACTGTAGAGAGAGAAATATGTAAATCCCTTCCAATCTTTCTTTGAGGAACATTGTTTTTAAAGATTCTATTAATTTTCTCGCGCATTTATTGACAAATTGGAGATCCTCTGGCCATCTTTGCTCCTCAAAGACTCACCCTTTTGTGCTTTTGTACCAAATCATATTGATAATCACCTGTTGACATCACCGGTTTGAAATCACATCATTATTTAGTTTTTTCACCTCATTACTAACCTAAATTGCCCCCCTCCCAACTTTTTTTTGGAATGTGTTGCAGGCCTGAAATGAAGGAGTGGATGTTTATTAACAAATGAAGCTGACTAGAAAAAAACATGAAATATCTAGAGGTCATACTGTCTGCACTTAGATAGACATCAGAGTAAATGTAAGACACACTGCAGTTTTTTCCATTTGTATTTTCCATACCGTCCCAACTTTTTCTGATTTGGGGTTGTAAATAAAGCTCTTCATGGTCTAGCGCCACAGTATCTGAGTGAACTCACTGAGTAATACAAAATAGCGTGTCGGCTTTATTTAGAAGGTGCAGGATTTCTGTATTCGCTAGGATTACTAAAAACACAGCTGTGTTCACTTACCAGTCTCATAAGTTTTATCCAAGACTTTTCTTGTTCTTCCATTTTTGTGCTGACTTGTGCAGTTTCCCTTAACTTCCAGTCTAACTGCTGCGTGTAATCACAAAGCCCTGAGAAGCTTGGAAGGTCAAGTAATATACTAAGCACTGGAATTACTTACCTCTGACTAAGAACTAAGAACCTCTTAGACCATAGGAAAATAAACTCAGCAAATAGACAGAAATGATGGCTTTAGAAAAATATGCCACATAAAAGTTTGTTCTTTGGGTAAAATTACATGTTGTGTTGATGTTTGGACAGTGAAGTATTTTTTTATTTAAAGCAGAAACAGAGGAAATTAGAAGCATTTCTGTAATAAAGGCAAATTTATGCAGTGTTATGCAATGTTATTTCTTTATTTTTGTGTTGCATTTTTACACATTTGATTCTCTGAACTGACTAAATAAAACACTGTAAAATAGTTTTGCCTGTTGTACCTTGGTAAACTGGTACAGAAAATTAACAAAAAAGCAAAAAGGGTGAAATCCGCTTGAATAACCAATATACAGTGGTGTGAAAAAGTGTTTGCCCCCTTCCTGATTTCCTATTATTTTGCATGTTTGTGACACTTAAGTGTTTGGGAAACATCAAAAACCAATTTAAAATAATAGTCAAAGACACAACACAAGTAAACACACAAAATGCAAGTTTTTTTTTAAAATGAAGGTTTGTTTTTATTATTAAGGGAGAAAAAAATCCCAAAAACCTACATGACCCTGTGTGTGAAAAAGTGATTGGCCCCCCCCTGGTAAAACATAACTTAAAACTATGAATTTATTCCCACCTGAGTTCCACTGGTCTTTCTAAGCCACAAACCCAGGCCTGATTATTTTATTGCCACATCTGTTCTCAATCAGGACATCAACTTAAATTAGCACAAAGTGCCTGACAAACAAAGTGAAAGTACAAAAACAAAACCAAAAGATCCTTAAAAGCTACACATCATGGCAGAATATCCAAAGAAATTCAGGAACAATTTGAGAAAAAGAAAAGTAACTGAGATCTTCATCTCAGCCATTTCAGGGTTTATATAAAGCCATTTCTAAAGCTTTGGGACTCCAGCGAAACCACAGTGGAGAAGCCAATTATCCACAAATGGTGGAAGATATGGAACAGTGGTGAACCTTCCCCCCAGGAGTGGCCCAGCCTTGACCCAAAAAAGAGGTCACAAAAGGACCCACAACAACACTACAAAAAAAAACTACAGGCCTCACTTACCTTCAGTCCAGTTTCAGGTTCAGTGTTTCATGCCCTCCACCATAGTTAAAGAGACTGGGAAAAAAAAAAAATGGCCTGCATGGCAGAGTTCCAAGGCCTAAAACCCACTTGCTGAGCAAAAAACAAGAAAATTAAAGCTTGTCCTCAGTTTTTTCCAGAACACAATTTTTGATGATCCCCAAGACCAAGACTTTTGGGAAAAACATTCTGTGGACTGACGGGACCCAAAAGTTTTTGAAAGTCCCTTTGGAAGGTGTGTCCCATTACATCTGCCGTAAAAGTAACACAACAGCATTTCAGAAAGAAGAACATTATGGAAAAAAACAGTAAGAATATGGTGGTAGTGTGATGGTTCTGGGCTGGTTTCTCTGCTGCTTCAGGACCTGGAAGGCTTGCTTGTGATAAATGGAACTATGAAATTCTGCTGTCTACCAAAAAAAAGTCCCTGAAGGAGAATGTCCGAAACCATCTGTTCGTGACCTTCAAGCTGAAAAACGAACTTGGGCCTGTCAAAGACCTGAATCCTATTTGAGATGCTGTGGCTTCTCTCAACGTATCTGAAATTACAACAATTCTGCAAGGATGAGTGGCCCAAAATTCCTCCACAAAACCGCTGTAAAAGACTCATTGCAAAAAGTTATCGCAAAAAACTTGCTTTGGTTGCAGTTGTTGCTGGATAAGGGCGGCCCCCAAACCAGTTTATTAAGGTTTAGGGGGGCAATCACTTTTGCACACAGGGGCATGTAGGTTTTGGATTTTTTTTTTTCCTCCCTTAATAATAAAAACACCTTCATTTAAAAAACTGCATTTTTGTGTTTTTAACTGTGTTGTTTTGTCTTTGACTAATATATTTTAATTGGTTTGATGTTTTTCTGAAACACTTAAGTGTGACAACAAACATGCAAAAAAAATAAGGAAAAAATCAGGAAAAGGGGGGCAAACACTTTTTTTCACACCACTGTACAGTTTTATAATAACGAAAAATGAAACCTAAAATCAAATTTTGCTTAATTAACGTTTTACTGTGGTTCAAACTCTTGTGTAAGCAGGGGCATTCATTCAGGACCCACCTTACTAAAATGCCCACTTTAAACTGGATGCCAACACAGTTAAAAATGGTGCTGATGTAAAAAAAAAAAATCAGTGTTTGCCCCAGTATTATAAACCTGTAAAAAAAATTTTCTTAAAATTAAATATTAATTAAAAATGGTAGATTTTAAGACATTACAGAGACACAGAAACCCCTAAAATCTACGTGAATAGTGCAAAAATGTGTTTTTCATATTTTTTTTTTAAGGATTAAAAATAAATACTGGTCTGGGAGCATGAGGGTCGAAACACGCTTTGCTTCCCATATCAACTCAGCCAGAAAGTGGGCCGCTGGGTTGCTTTGGTAAGGGAGTTGCACATTCAAATCCCCCTGTTAAAACATTTTTTTTTTTTTGGAGTCTTGTAGAGCAACCCTGATCTGGAATATTTTACTGAATTAATGAAACTAAAAAAACGCAGTGTAAAATAAAAACAGAGTTAAAAAAAGGCACCAGTTCCAGGCAACTGACACAACTCCTCTTATACTGAACAAAAACCATTAAAAGTAGTATAGCAGTGGCAGTGCTTTTTAACTGTTTTGATACACTTTTCTTCAGACTGGGAAGGAATAAGTCATAGGAATTGGACTATCTTTTGGGCTCTTTTGCCGTATTCATCCTGTGGGATTCAAGTAATTTTTTGGGAGTTCTGCTGAGACTACCCTTGTACTATTGTTGAGAGACTAACTGTTACAACGATTACAGCTCATAGTGACTTGGTGACTTCACACACAGATCCAATTAAAACCTTAATGTTTGAAGCGGGCACACCAATTTACCCCAAATCACCTTCAAACCCAATGTTAAAGCCTATAGAAACAACTAAATGCCACATATTCTTTTAGAAAACCACCAGAGTGGAGTAACACTCAGTTTTTTTCAGTTTTTTTTCTGAAAAATTAAAAAAGGGCGTAAAAACGTCTGAGTGAAGGACACTTTTGTTAACTCTGATAAAGAGGTTTCAATCACAGAACTGCATATCCCAAACACGCAGGGGGCAGGGTTTGCCAGGTCCCCTGCGTAAACACGGCCATTGATTTTTGCCACACTCCTTAGCACAACTCTTTTTTTTTTTTTTTTTGCAACAACACAAGAGTTTTACCACCAGAGAGGGTAAACGCTGATCCTGATTTTGCTCAGGTTCAAGGTAGGTACTGGACTAACTTTTTCGTTGTTTTTCCCCTTGTTATAGAAAACCCGTACAGAAAAACAAACAATGGCAGTCCCATGTATTATTTATTTTATTTATATACATTATAACCACTAATGCCACGATCTTGGTCTATTCGTTGTTGCCCTATAGCAAACGTTTTTTTTTTTTTTAAAAAAATAAAATGTGTGTCACATGTTTGCAGTTAATTAGCAAGTTTAAATTAATTATTGCATTTTCCCCTTGTCCATTTGGGTCTTCCCCGTGGTCCATGTGGGGTTTTCTCTTGGGCAACTCTGGTTTTCCTCTCAACATTCCAAAGGCATGCAAATGACTGATCGCTCTAAATTTGCCCAGCATGTACAGTGGGGCAAAAAAGTATTTAGTCAGCCAACTGAAAGTTGTGCAAGTTCTCCTCCTTAGAAAGATTGAGAGAGGGTCTGTAATTTTTTTGTCATCAATAGGTACACTTCAAACTATGAGAGACAAAGTGAGAAAAATCCAGGAAATCACATTTGTAGGACCTTTTAAAGAATTAAATTGTACTCTTTAAATCACCTGTATTAGTGGCACCAGTTTGACCTCGTTTTATCTGTATAAAAGACCACCTGTCCAACAGCCTCAAAACAGTCAGCTTTCCAAACTTTCAACCATGGCCAAGACCAAAGACAAGGGCTGTTGAAGGACACCAGGAAGGAAAACTGTAATTTTGCACCGGCCAGGCTGGGAGGAAGTGAAATCTACAATATAGGCAGATTGGGTGTGAATTAAATCAACTGTGGGAGATTGTAAGAAAAAAAAATGGAAGACATACAAGACCCACTGGATAATCTCCCTCGATCTGGGGCCCCCCCCATGCAAGATCCCTCATCCCTGTGGGGTCAAAATGAATCATGAGAACTGCGAGCAAAAAAAAGAAGCCCAGAACTACACGGAGGGGGACCTGATAATGAACCCTGCAGAGAGCTGTGGACAAAAGTAACAAAGGCTACCATCAGTAACACACTACGCCCCGAGAGGGACCTCAGATCCTGCAGTGCCAGGCCCCGTGTCCCCTCTGCTTAAGCCAGTACATGTCCAGGGCCCCGTCTGAAAAGTTTGCCCAGAGAGAGAGCATATGGATGATCCCAGAAGAGGATTTGGGAGAATTGTCATGTGGTCAGATGAAACCAGAAATAGAACTTTTTTTGTTGAAAACTTGGTCGTGTTTGAAAGGAAGACCAATGCTGTGAATTGCATCCCAAGAACACCATACCTTACTGTGAAGCATGGGGGTGGAAAAACATCATGCTTTTGGGGCTGTTTTAATGCAGAGGGGACCAGGAACGACTGATGATCCGTGTTTTAGGGAAGAATGAACGGGGCCATGTATCGTGAGATTTTTTTAAGGCCAAAAACCTCCTTTCCATCAGTGAGAGCAATTGAAGATGGAAAAACGTGGCTGGGTCTTCCCAGCATGACACAATGAATCCCCCACCAAACACCCAAAAACACACCGGTTTTCGGGCAAACGAAGGAGTGGCTCCGTAAGTAAAAAGCATTTCAAGGTCCTGGAGTGGCCTAGCCAGTCTCCAGACCTCAGCCCCATAGAAAAGTTGTGGAGAGAGTTGAAGGTCCATGTTGCCCCAAAACATCACTGCTCTAGAGGAGATCTGCATGGAGGAATGGACCAAAATACCAGCTACAGTGTGTGCCAACCTGGTGAAGACTTACAGTAAACATTTGACCTCCATTATTGCCAACAAAGGTTATGTTACAAAGTATTGAGTTTAACTTTTGTTATTGACCAAATACTTATTTTCCACAATAATTTACAATTAAATACTTTCCTATTTCATCCAATTAAAATCCTACAATGCGATTTCCTGTATTTATTTTTTTCATTATTTTTCTCAGGAGAGCTTGCACAATCAGTGACTGACTAAATACTTTTTTACCCCACTGTATGTATGGGATTGCCTGGATGCAAAATCGGAAGGGTTGGGTGTCGGACTAGCAGCTCATCCTTGTAAAATCCATACCTTCTACAGAAACTACTGCAGAGTAGAATGAGAGGAACTACACCTAAACATTTCTAAGCATTGTACAGAACATAATGATTTTTATAAGACCCGGTACCTGTACTCATTAACTTTTATATGTACAGCTACCTTATAGATATACAGTAATTGACTGTTGCCCATATTTACATCTGTCAGCAATCCCTCACAATGTTTCTCAGTAAAAAGGCACCACCCCAGTATCATGTCTGACCAAATAGTTTTGGGTGGTAGAAAAGTATTTGGGAAAAGCCATTTCAAGTCAATTTACATTATGGTTAGTCAGTATACTCACATGTTTATTTCTTATTTCTTATTTTTTTTAAGTCATTTGTTTTTTTTGTCATTTTTCATTAACAACGAATGGGTCAGCTTTCACAGTTTAAGTGGAAAAATCTATTTAAAAACTCTGGAATCGCACAAAATGTTTCTCTTCATCTTGTGCAGCAATTATTCGTGGCGCCTGTAGATGGCGCATGTTAGCATTTCAGGACGCCAAAAAGCTTCTTGTTAACTGTGTTGAAATTAAAATAGGTAACAAACAATTAAAATAACTAAAATACAACGTTTAGAAATTATATTTAATTAGCAAAGTTTTTGTTTAACATTTGATTAATGCATTACATTATTTAATAATTTAATTCATTATATATTTATTTATTTCACTCACCCACATTCTTTAACTATATGCAAGTACTAACACAACCACACTGGGACGGACATTTCTAGTGAAACCAATTGACATTTACTTACATTTACATTTAGTCATTTAACATACACTCTTAGTGTGTTAAGGGCCTTACTCAAGGACCCAACAGTGGCAACTTGGCAGAGGTGGGATTCGAACCCTTAACCTTCTATTCCACAGTCCAGTAGCTTAACTGCTGCACCAGCACAGACCCACTGACCAAACTGAGCTAACGTATGGCTTTGGAATGTGGGAGGAAATTACAGTATCTGGATGAAACTGGATGATAAGGGAAGACATGCAAACTCTACACAGTTCAAACCAGGAAGTATATGTTTAAATAATGCATACCTTTTGAAAGTATTCCAATTTAAATAATCTCTAATTTGTTCAGCATTTATTCATTCAATATTTATTTAATATTGTCACTAAAAATCATCCATAATTTTCCACATATTCACCACATCTGAACTGAACTAAACTCCAGTCCAGTTAACTTACACTCAAAGGGAAACTGGGAAAATACTTTCAAATGAATGAATAACAATAAAAAATTAATCAATTTCTACACCTAGAATAACAGCAAGATCCTATTCCTCTATTGATATCACTAATCTTCAGCTTTGGAACATTCTTTGGCCATGGCTTTACACATTACTCAATAACTTAGCCCAACCATTTTGCATCCTTGTCATTGGTTTCCTGATCTGTGTAAGCTTAATACTCTCCTCTCCTAAAATCTATAAAGAACGAATTATACATGTGGAGTCAGCTGCCCTCTTCACCACTGGGCTGCATTTATTTAATCAAAATGAACATATAACTAAGATTATTATACTTACTTCAGATGGTGTGACTCTTACTTCCAATTACTGTCTATAGGATTATGTGAAATCTTTTATTTGGGAAAAAAAAAGTTAAGATACAGCTACTTATCTGGCCTGGTCTGATGAATCAACATGAATTCATGGATCCAACCTGCCTTGTGTCAACAGCTGGCTGGTAGAGGTGGTGTAATGGTGCGGGGAGTGTTTTCTTGGCACACTTTGGGCCCGTTAATACCAATCAATCATCATTTGAATGCCATAGCCTACTTAAGTATTGTTGCTGACCATGTGCATCCCTTCATGGCCACAGTTTACCTATCTTTCATCACATGACGTAACAAATATTCTTTCCAAAGACATCAAGTCTGTAAATATGACATTTTAAGGCATATATCTGAAGACAAAGCAAAGACCAGCACATGTTGTGTTTTGTTTTCTGGTCAGTTATCAAGACTCAAGGATCAAGCTGATTTTTGCTTGTTCATGCTGGTCTGGTGATGAGATGACTGAGATGGTTTGGTCATGTGCAGAGGAGGGATAGTGGATATATTGGTAGGAGGATGTTGGAGATGGAGCTGCCAGGCAAGAGACAAAGAGGAAGACCAAAGAGGAGTTATATGGTTGTGGTTGAAGATATGCAGGGAGTTGGGGTGAGAATACAGGATGTGGAGGACAGGGTGAGGTGGAAACGTTTAACTCGCTGTGGCGACCCCAGATAAAGGGAGAAGCCGAAAGAAGAAGAAGAAGAAGAATGCTGGTCTGGTGATGATTTAGCTGGTGAACGTGAATGGCCTAGCTGGAAAAAGTTGATGGACCAGCAGTGTCCAAACACAACATATGCTGGTGTTGCTGTTTTTAGCATGCTCATGTGCAAAATGTGGGCCAAGTTTACAGATTATAGCCTAATTTTTCTGCACGATTTCAGAACTAGGTTCAAAATTCAGGTTTGTTTCCCTCAGACGTCCAGTTAACTTCTGGTCAGTTAGAAACTGAGCAAAAACATAAGTTCGACTTGAGTGGGCAAATTTTTTCAGACTGCATGCTGAGGAAAATGCTGAGTCATGGGTCTAAGACCCTCGCCGTATGACGCAGTAGCGCAGTTGGATTGCGTCGGACCTGGCAACCTTGCCGTCTGACAGGAGGCAGCGGCAGAACAGGGAGGAAGGCTGCTGGGTGATGGCAGTAGGCGGGGAAACCTGGATTCCTGGTTCCACTCGGCCCCAATCCTATGAGTGAAAGCGCTTGTCAATCTCCACTCGCGGTTTCGAACTGGTCTTCGATTGGTTCAGACTGCGGCAAATAGTAAGTTCAGACTTTCCGCCCGATTAAGCAACGGCTCCTTCTTTTCCCCTCCAGAGTTTAAAGGGGGATGCGTCTCTGGTCTCAGAGAGGAAGGTAAACAGGGAGTGAAAGGTAAGCTTTCGGGTTATTCATGCCGGAGTGAGTCTAATATATAAGCCTCACGCCTTCAAAATACGTCATTTGTAAATCTCATATACACCGGCGCCTTAGAAGACATAGTGTTTATTTATTCCGCGGCGTTCGCTTCAGAAAATGAGTGCACATGCGCTTTGCACGGTTTGGTATCGGACACTAATGAATACATTTGAACTGAAATGTGTTGACTAGACCGACTGCTGTTTGCTTCAGTCATGCTGCGTGGTGGAGCTTCGGTACCTCTGTCTGAACAGAGCAGGAAGAGCAGAGGAGACACCGGTGAGCATCTTCTCTGTCTCTCTCTCTCTCTCGCGCTCTATCTCTATCTCACCGGATCCGGTTGTGTTTCACACGACATAGATGTTTGTATAATGCACCCGTATTCACTCACTGGCCACTCATTAGGCATTGGATCCCGATTGCCTCAGTTTTGCCTCAGAATTGCCTCAGTTCTTTGTGGCATAGATTCAACAAGGTGGTGGAAACGCTAATGAGAGATTTTGGTCCATATTCACATGATAGCATCACGCATGATCTCCCGTCCCACCACATCCCAAAGGTGCTCTATTGGATTGAGATCTGGTGACTGTTGTGGCCATTTGAGTACAGTGAACTCATTGTCATGTTCAAGAAACCAGTTTGAGATGATTTGAGCTTTGTGACCATTTGGGAATACTCAGGTAAGCTGTGGTGTTTAAGTGTTGCTCAGTTGGCATTAAATGGGCCCAAATAGTGATAAGACAATACCCCTCACCATTACACCACCAGCAGCATGAACCACTGATACAACACATGATAGATCCATACATGATAGACCAGGCAACGGTTCTCCAATCTTCTATTGTCCAATTTTGTTGAGCACGTGTGAATTGTAGCCGCAGTTGCCTGTTTTCAGCTGACAGGAGTCTCACCCAGTGTGGGCATTTGCTGCTGTAGCCCATCTGCTTGAAGATTTGACGTGTTGTGAATTCAGAGATGCTCTTCTGCATACCTTGGTCGTAACTAGGGGTTATTTAAGTTACTGTTGCATTTCTGTCAGATCAAACCAGTCTGTTCTCCTCTGGCATCAACAAGGCATTTTCACCCAGAGAACTGCTACTCACTGTGACTGTTTTCTCTTTTTATGGACCATTCTTTGTTAACCTTAGAGATGATTGTGTGTGAAAATCCCAGTAGATCAGCAGTTTCTGAAATACTCAGACCAGCCCGTCTAGCACCAACAACCATGCCACGTTCAGAGTCACTTAAATCACCTTTCTAACCCCATTTTGTTGCTCGCTTTGAACTTCAATCTCAGATCTGGGGAATTTGGAGGCACCTTGAAATCCTTGTCATGTTCCTAAAACCATTCATGAACAGTTTTTCATTTTCAGTGCATTATCCTGCTGTGAGAACACACTGCCTGTAGAGAATACCATTGCCATGAAGGGATGTACTTTGTCTGCAACAATGTTTATATAGTTGGTACTTGTCGAAGTAACGTTCACATGAATGCCAGGACTCGAGGGTTCCCAGCAGAACATTGCCCAGAGCATCAGCTGTCAATGTTATTCCCTTCACTTGTCAGTGGTTTTAATGTTATGGCTAATTGGTGTATACTAATCCCTATAAAATGAGACTTTAAAACAACTACAAATGACACTCGAGTGTAAACATTTCTTATGAACTCCAATTAAGTGATGCATGATCAGTGAATAGGGAATCGTTACGGACAGTTATTGAAATGGGGGAGATAATTCATAAATCAGCCAGTGGCTATAGAAATAGCTACATACCTGAACTTGCTCACTTCCACTTTTAAGGCAGTAGAAGTTTAAAACTCAGTCAGAGCTGCACTGAACTTGCTTCGTAGAGGATTTAAGTGTCATACACAGTGACTAGGATGGTTACAGAGCCAGATTTATCCAACAGTCCCAGATATTCTAGTTGATACACTGTGATACCTCGATCTGGACAAACCTTCTGGAGATAAAAGATGATATAAGGAGAACAGTAAAGCTTAATTCCATTGTAATCACGATACCTTTCGCTTTCTGTACCTGCTTAACCCAATTTAGGGGTAGAAGGACATTTTGTACTGCTGCAAATAAAAGGTTTATTTAGGTCTCGGACTTGCTTGAAGTCTGTTAGTAGCATTACTCCTTAAGAGAGTCACACAACACCGTTTCTTAATCCCAGATGGGTCATGATTTATCGGTAGCCAAAAGTCTTAGGCCACCATTAGATTTGTTGCTTTAGCAGTGGTAAAATGACCATATGTAGCATATTGTCAATGATTGGACCCAAAAACTTAGATTCGTCACTTCATAACATGCTTTTCCACGGATCTTCATTCCAGTCTTTGTGAGCTTTAGCATATCTTAGCTTTTTCACCTTGTTCCCCATCTGAAAAGGTGGTTTCTTGACTGCTACCCTTCCAGAAAGACCATTCCTGATCCACTGATCCAGCTTCAGATTGTAGATGGGTCAACTTGGCAACCCGATGAAGCTGCCAGATGTTGTTATTGCTCAAGTGTAAGGGGAGGTCACACTAAATACTTGCCCCTTTACCCTATAGAAGCTGTTTTTCTTCATTTTATTTTTCAGATATTTAACATTGCATACAAATATCCTATATTTTCTGGTTGTATTCCAATAAAAAGACTGAGAAATAATTAGATATGGTCATTATACCATTGCTAAAACAATAGTATATCTAATGTAATGGTGGACTTGTGGCACAGTACTATAGAGGCAAAGGCAGAAAGAATTCAGAATGGACAGGTCATGTCAGGCATCAACCGAAGTGTGAGCCATCCTGCTGTTCTGGAGCATTGCCCTCAGCTATTTCTTCCCACAACAACAGCCATGAGTGAGACCATTAAGATCCTGGCAGCAATGCATTATTCTTCCATAAAGCTCAAATCCCTCAGCTGGCCATCCGATCCGCACCTCCTGCTGTTCGGTGAAACTCTGAGAACAGTCTGTGTCTCCTTTTGCTCTGATTATTCGAAGAGAATTGTGTTTCAGTCACAAATCTACCTAGTTCACTAACTTTGTTGCAACAGCAGGTAACAAGAACCATGCATGGGTCCCATGTGACCCCTTTGTGGGATTAGAGCCAAGCTATATCAGACACAGCATGTAGATACTAGTTTAATTTTGAGCCTCTGTGAAGCTGGAGATATGGGCAGCTGATCTCGGTGTCTGTTTATAAGACGTTCATTGGTAAACAGGGACGAAGATAGGACAAACAACAGGCAGATCAGGTAAGCCTCACCCTCTGTTATCGTACTCAGTGTATACAGCAGGAGCTCAGGTTTTTCTTCGGGGGATTATCCGAGGTAAACAGATCCGACTTGTCTAATACATGGTGGGTGGAGATCTAAATGTGACAAGATACAAATAAGAAGAACATGCGGTTGAGGTGGGTGCTCGGGCAAAAAGTCATTCGTCATGATCGAATGTTCGGCAAACAAAGCTGCAACCAAACTTTGGAGCGACGTCATGATAGCTAGGCAAGATATTTTTGGAAGCTTTTAGAGGATTAAACAAGAAAATGGATGGAAATGATTGGTAGAAATCGAGCACTGTATAATACAGTGGTACCTCGGTTCTTAATCACCTCGGAATTCTTCAAATTCAGTTCTCGACACATTTTGACTAGAAAAATTTGTCTCGGCCCTCGTCGTTTGCTTGGCGCACTTGCTTGAACTTGTATGAGTCGAGCCGAAACTCGGTTCACAATTTGCGATTCAGTACACAGTGATTCAGTGATTCAGATTCACAATAGCTCCTGCTTAGTGCAGAGTCTCTGCTATGTTGTGTTTTTATTTTTATTTTTATTTTTTTTTTGACATCTACTGTACTGTATTCTTAGTGCAAATAGATCTCAGTGGAACCTGAAAAGGTTATTGGTTACAGTCAACCGAAAGGAACTGAGTTTTCCGAAATACAAGCTGCAGTTCATCAATAGAGTAAGTGTTTTGCTTTTACTTTCACTTTCAATCCATTACTCACTAAATTACATGAGATTTTATAATAACACTTTATTATAAAATAAGCTTTGGGTTAATGATTTTGGCCAACTGTAGGTTCATGTAAATGTTTTACGCTCGGCTGTTTATAAGGTTTATAAGTTTGGCTTCATTATGTTAAAGAATAGACTATATTAAACTCATGATAAAGTTCATGATAGATTTAACGTAGGATTGATTTGTCGGAACGTATCCCCATCGGAAATCAGGGAGCACCTGTACAATACAACTCCATTAATGCATGTAATGGGGTCTGGAAGGGATTAATTGAATTTACATTACTCCTTATGGGAAAAATTAGCTCTGTACTTGTCGTTTTCAGCGTTTTTAGGACCCATGAGGATTTATTTACACTTAGAATACAAGTGAGTATAAAAAAACCACGATAAACACAATGGAGATCTTCACTGAGCAAGGTTTATTGTGAACCTGAATCACTGTGTACTGATACGTGAATCGACAATGGAGTACCGAGCAACCGACGATATATCCTATATTTTTCTAGTCAAGATGTTCTGAGAACCAAACCCTCGGAACTGGTCGAGAACCGAGGTACAACTGTATTAAACAGATAACGAGGTCAAACAGGTGCCAATAATACAGGGAACGAGTGGAGGACAGAAGAGCTTCTTAAATAAGTTGTTACAGGTCTGTGAGAGCCAGAAATCTTGCTTGTTTGTGGGTGACCAAATACTTATTTTCCACCATGATTTACAATTAAATTCTTTAAGATGCATCGATAATCCATTGATATCCATCGCATTGCGGCCCTCTTAATCGCAATAGAATCGAATAGTGAGGTGCCTTGCTATTCCCACCTCTAGTGTAGGACTTGACACATTCAGAATCCCCGGACGTTAGGCTTTTCAATACAGTGCATGCGTTAGTGGTCTGTGTCCACTGATGGGTTGTGACATGCTTTCTGGATTAGCTGCTCTGCTGACATGGTGCCGTTGGCCTCTTAAAATAGAGGGGACATGGGATTACTCAAGAAAACAAAAGCACGGCTGCTGCAAACCAGTGCCTCAGAGTGTGACCAGAGCGACTGGAGTTCTCGTAAACAAGAGCAGAGATGGCAATGACAGGAGCTGATGGTAAGAATGAATAACTGCACATTCTCATATGTGCATGCAGGAGCGAGGGCGACATGTTTATGGCTTTCATTAGGGGTGGGTGAAGCCGGGTTTCTGTGTCGAGAAGGTTCTGTCCTTGGCGGCGTGGGAGAGCTGAAAGAATATCGAGGACAGTGTGGTCTGCATCAGAATTAGGTTAGGGTTGGGTAATTATGCTTTGTAATTATTTGCAATTGGATGTCCCTTCTGACTGGATCAAACATCACACGTGGGCGCGGGTTGGCTTTGTCTGAGGGAGGTGAGGCCAGATGAGGGAATCGTCCCTCAGTGCTGCGACAGCAGACCGAGCTGGTTCTACGATGGACTGCTGCAGTTTGACTGCATAATGGAACAGGTCCATTCATCATGCGTGGCTTGCGAGCAAAAGTGTGCTCACCCAGCAATCATATCCCTGTATTGTGGTGTGTAATTGATCAATCTGCAGCGGCTCGGACAGGCCCATTTTTCTTCCACAACACTTGTGGCCATTCACAAAAGAGATTGATGGATCGTCCGGCCGAGTCTGTTGGTGTCACACTGTGCTAGATGTACAGTCAGTTGCATGCTGCTTTGGGACGTGCTGCTGTGAGGTGACTGTATGAGGCAGAATCACAGCCACGTCTGGAATGTGAACTTGTTTTAGTCAGGGAGGAACGCAAACCTTGACATTTCTGCCTGAGAAAGGACACCCGAGGCTGGCACAGAGCCAGGGCTGGATTTAAAGGGAGAACAGCATAATGGCAGTCAAAACCCAAAATGCTACATCCATTATTTTAGATACATGAGGGTTTTTTTATAGACCAGTGACCTACTAACCAGCTTTCCAAAGAGTCTGGACTGGAAACGCAGTAGGCTCTGCAGCGCTATTTCTAGGCAGCATGTTGATAGGAGCTGTCAAATAAAAAAAAAGTGACAGGGGTGATTACAAGCATGACAGTGACCGAGTAGCCATCCCTCAGCAGTTCTGAAGCCAGAACAAATCAGTATTTCAACATAATGTGTGAATAATGACTCCGGGAATAGAGCTGCGTTGTTTTTAACACTTTGAAACCCATGCCTGAGTGGAAAAAACACAAACCCTGAATGGTCTATGATTAAAGCTTATCATAATATTCTACTCCCAAGATTGTTTTATAGTTTTTCAGAGGAAGTTATAGTTGAAAAGTGGCACAAAAAAAATTGATCACTATTTGTGTTAGAGGTGGGCAATCTGGCAACCATACATCATGATTTTTGTAGGGTGGATCGCAGTTTATGATAATTATTGCAATTGTTTAGAACGTTTTTTAAGACTAGATTGCAAACTTGACACAGCCACTAAACTAGTTTCTGTACTAGGGGTGCAACGTTGCAAATATGTCACGTCGCAGAGATTGACAGTCACGTGCGTTCTGTTTGTTACACCATCGAATGTAGTTGCATTTTTAACGTTCCATGCATTGTTTATGCACTTTATAAACAAAAAATTGACTTGTGAACTCAGTATCGTGAATTGAATTGAATTGTGAGCAGAGTGTATCGTTACACCTCTAGTCTATATTGCTAAAAAATAGAGCAGAGTAATAGTATGAAAGAAAAACAAATGGAAATAGTAAATCCGTTCCAAACAAATTTTAATAAAGTGTACTTCCACAACATCTGATCACATTCGAAATGTAAATATCACCACCGTGTTCTAGGTGGTTACGAATAATGTAATTATAATAACACAGTGGCACCTCGGTTCTCGTTGGTAATTCGTTCCGGAATGCTTGTCGAGACCTGAAAACTGGCGGTACCGAGCAAATGTTTCCAGAGTGTATAAGACATTATAGGCATTAATGGAGTTGTATTGTACAGGTGCTCTCTGATTTAAGAAGGGGATTTGTTCCGACAAATCCATCATAAGTTAATTGTGTCATGAACTGAGGAGTTTAACGAATGTTTGGTGTGTCAGAGTGGAGCCTATTACACATTGAGACTTACATTAACACTTACATTAGTCTACAGTTGACCAAAATCATTAACACAAAGCTTATTTATAATAAAGTGTTGAGAAATGTCATGTAATTTAGTGTGTAATGGAAAAAGTAAAAGCAAAACACGCAAATCAAGACCAGGAAGAGTAAACAAAAGGACTTGAACCTTCAAAGGTTTGTTAGGTCTGTCAGATCGTTGTCCTAAGTAGTAAAAAGTCTCCCCTCATACTAGTTAAGTCCTTAAACTCCACTTTCAGGGCGTTTAAAGTTTTAGCTTTACTCATGTCATAAAGTTGTTGCTGCATCGTCTCCAAATTCTGAATTGTTTCCAGTCGTTTTGGGCTGTGGCCATTTTAGAAGAATATGATTTCACTTTTTGTGGTCTCCCAGAGAGTATGAGGATTTATTTCTGGAGTGTTATTCAATTCGATAAATAATTTAAGATTACTCTTGAAATATTCCAGAAACTCTTTATCTTGAAGAAGAAATGTATTATAACACCAACGTTTAGAACAATCTGACATGGGGTAATGACCTACAATAAGCTTAACCGGGCAGTGATCTGAAATTAACACCGGCAGTATTTCAGTAAGCTTAACAGATGTCAGCAAACCAGGAGAAAGGAGAATATAATCAATCCTAGAAAAAAAAGTATTACTTTAAGAAAAAAAGCGTAGTCCCTCGCATTCGGATTTAAAACATGCCAAACAGCCGCAATATTTAGATCCACCATAAGAGTATTAAAATGATTAGCCCAACTAAATTGAGTGGAAGAACCAACTGCAACATTAAAATCAGCACCTAAGATAATTGTGATTTTACCTAACGTCAACAAATTAATTTAAACTTCAGCGAAGAAAAGGGAGTCTAAATTATTTGGAGCATAATCCGAAACTAAACAGTTCTTGTGTAAGGGTCCGTCATCTTTTCCACCTCTTTTTTTTTTTTTTTTTTTACCTTAACTGGTGTTCAGAGCGCTAGCATAGCTGCTAAGCTAACTGCAGCCTGTGTTCTGGAGCATTCAGTTCCTGTTTTCTGTTCAGCTGGCTGTCAATACTAACCATTTTAGGACCCATGGAGAGTTATTTGCACTACGAATACAGTAATGTATAAATAAAGAAAAACAGGCTAAACACAGTGGAGATCTTCTCTGAGTAAGAGCTATTGTGAATCTGATTCACTGTGTACTGAATCGTGAATTGAGTTTCGGCTGAAACGAGTCATACAAGTTTATGTAAGTGTGACAAGTACCGAGACAAATTTTTTCTACTCAAGTGCTTCGAGAACTGAGTTCGACTAGTTCCGAGGTTGTCGAGAACCAGGTTACCACTAATTTCAAAAGTCCTGCTAGACCATAAATGAAAGTTATTGGATTCAATGGGCTGTGCATTTTTGCGATACAAAAATATTTGTACCTTGGTAAGTAGTTCCAGATATCAACTATTTATAAAAGTCACTTCACATCCTCGTTTTGGACTCTTTTGATGATTTTCATATCCCATGGCATCAGTGAGGCCTTTCCAACTCATTTTTCCCATGGAGTGTGTTTGCACAAATGTGAAGTCTCTCTGTTCTAACTACTTTTCAGGATACACTTTTGAGGTACATGCTTCTGAGATAGTTCAACAGGTTTGTTGTGTTTCCACAAGACATGCCAGTCTTATCTTTGCAGAGAACAGATAACACTGTTCTTTTTCCCCTGTTTACAATCCAACCTAGTTCTACATAACAAATAAGCGTTGCCAAACAAAATCGGACTGTAGGTGTCTTAAGGACCTGACCACTCTGACCTATTATTGGTTCGGTGTGTGTCTCTTACGGGGCTGTGAACTGGTTGTTGGCAGCGTTTTACAGCAGGTAGTAAAATGGTGTTATGACGGCAACGTTTCTTGAGAGCTCTCAGTTTAGGCAGTTCCTGGAGACATATAGTCATTTACAATGTAAAATCTTAATATGAAGTAGGATTCAATAAGAGACCCCTAGGGATGTAATAATACACTCTGGTCATGACTCGATTTGATTCACCAAAACATTTCCTTACGTTTTTTACCTTTGATAAATTTGCAAACAAAATACGCTATTGTAGCTCCAGCTGTTTTGTTGGGTATCATATTGGCCAGGTAGAACATCATGGCATCGGTGATTTCTTCCAAATGCCTTTGTTGTTGTTGTTTGACTCAGCGTTGTTTGTGGCTGTTGCACTAATGAGGTCCCCCATGCTATCTGGCTTTTGACCTGCTCTTGGGAGTGCTTTTTTTTTGAGGGTATTGAACTGTCAATGCCAATGTCAGTGTTGTCTTTGCAACTTGGGGCTATGGAGGTGCAGCAGTTAAAGTATAGGACTATGGACTAGAAGGTCCCAGGTTCAAGCCCTAGCCATGTCAAGCTGCCACTGTTGGAACCTAAGCAAAGTCCTTAACCCAAAATTTCTTGGAATGCTGACTGTAATAACATATCAACTGTAAGTCACTTTGTGTATTAGCAAATGTTAAAATACTTTAGGTTGCCATGTCAGCATGTTTGCTACAAGTAATAAAAATAAGTTACTATGTTGTTTCTGTTTAGGCAGACTGTGGATTCATTTTAATCATTCATGGTCTAAAACAGTCACATCTCCCAATCCCAGTTTGAACTTGGGATGTGAACCACTATAAATGCAAACGTGAACCCAACTGTCAACATTTGCAATTTGATGGGAATCACGTTTGCTGTCTTTGTGCAGAAATGCCCCGGCAGTTCCCCAAGATCACGCTGAGCGATGTGGACGAGGAGGTGCGTCTGCTGGCCGAAAAGGTATATGCTTCGGCACTGAAGGACGAGGAGACTAAAGATGCCATCTCCATGTACACAGTCCCTGAAGACTGTCCCATCGGCCTACAGCAGGCCAAGGAACGGGAGCTGCTGCGCGAGCTGGCAGAACAGCACTCGGAGGAGACAGTTAAGAGGTCAGCACCAGCAGGTAGCAGTATGGGTCGATGGTAGTGCCACCAAGAGCTTACACCATTAATTGCCTCTTACATGACCAGGTGCCAAATCTGGATCACCACTGTGGTGGGTTGTTGTATTAGACCGCTATTCCACCTGAGCAATGCAGATTGATAAATGTGAAAAAGTGTTTGCCCCCTTCCTGATTTCTTATTTTTTTGTCACACTTAAGTGTTTCGGAACATCAAACCACTTTAAATATTAGTCAAAGACAACACAAGCAAACACAAAATGCAGTTTTTGAAATGAAGGTGTTTATTATTAAGGGAGAAAAAAAATCCAAACCGCATGGCCCCTGTGTGAAAAAGTGATTGCGCCCTGCCTTGTTGTTAAAGCAAAATCATTAACATGAAGCTTATTTTATAATAAAAGTATTTAATATCTCATGTAATTTATTGAATAATATATTGAAAGTGGAACAAACAAAACAATTATTGCAACGACCCCGGCTTTTCCTCACTACATTTCCCAGCATATTCATACGCCTGCATTTTTTCCCGTGATTTGCAGAAAGAAGAGTTTGAAGATCATCGATCTCAGTCATGCAAATGCCGGTGTGCGTGGATTGTGGCTCGTGGCTGCTCCCACTCCACCTGGTATCTCTCCTCCTTCCACCTGCCTTTCCATCCCAGATAACTTTCCTAGATATCAAAGAGTCCACGATCAGTGGGATTAATTACTGCGCTGGGTGAGTTCACGCCCTCGTTCTCTCTGCGTGCTGTTGAACGTGGCTGCTTTATTTATGCAAATGGTTGTTTGTGAAATGGCTAGGTTGGTATTTCAGAGCGCTACATGGTGTTTGATTGTGGATGATGATCGAGCTGCCGTGTGTTCTGGCCTTCAGATCACGGTAGAGGACTATGAGCAAGCAGCTAAAAGTCTGCTGAAGGCTTTGTTCATACGGGAGAAATACTCGAGGCTCGCCTACCACCGGTTCCCCCAGACCACGGCCAAATTCCTGCGCAGTGCCGAGAACCTAAAGTGGAGAGAGGAAGCTGAAGTCATGCCAGGTTACTAGGATCCCATGTGTACTCGGTTTTGGTTGTAGGTAACGCGAGGTCAGGATTTTAACACCGACAAATTTCTTGAAAACATTACATCTGTTTATGGCTTATTAAGATTGGCTTGAAAACTTGGTGTGTGTTGCTTCCAGATCTCTGCCCGGCCCTCGAGAAGGATAAGACCCCTACAGCATGGAGAACGTTCCAGAGAACCTGAGCTGACGAGCTCAATGAAGACGGGATTAATATATGTTGTTCGAACAATTCCTGAGGATCTCAGCGCAACCACCCCCATTGTCCTGCCTTAACCCGGACCTGGAGACGTTTGCCATTGACATGAGCCACGTGCTGGCCTGGCATGCAGATGGCCCTACGTGAGGTGTGTGCATTAAAAAGTAAACAATATCATCTCGCTTGTTACGCATGCAGCCAGAAAACACATGCTTCATGTACGAGTCTTTTCTGTGTTTGCAGGAGACGTACTGCCACAGACGACTGAATTTTCTTGGCTCAAAAGTTACTACCTGCATGAGGATGCTCAACGAAATGGCTGAGCTCAAAGAACTCAAGGGGGTCCCACACCGAAGACTTCTATAACGTCAGAAAGGTTGGCCTCTACTTGTATTTCTGTTTTGCACCCAGTTTTATTTCATGCTTATGGTAATCACAATTGGGCAAAAAAGTATTTAGTCAGCCACTGAGTTGTGCAAGTTCTCCTACATAGAAGATTGAGAGAGCTCTTGGCTCATTTTCATCATAGGTACTATGAGAGACAAAAATGAGAAAAAAAAAGCCGGGAAATCACATTGTAGGATTTTTAAGAATTAAATTGTAAATATATGGTGGAAAATAAGTAATTTGGTCACCCACCAAACAAGCAAGATTTCTGGCTGCTCACTGACCTGTAACTTTCTTCTTTAAGAAGCTCTTCTGTCCTCCACTTGTTACCTGTATTAATGGCTCCTGTTTGACCTCGTTATCTGTATAAAACACACCTGTCCACAGCCTCAAACAGTTCAGACTCCAAACCTCAACCATGGCCAAAGACCAAAGAGCTGTTATAGAAACACTAGGAAGAAAAAATTGTAGACCTGCACCAGGCTGAGAGGACTGAATCTACAATAGGCAAAGCAGGTTGGTGTGAATAAATCAACTGTGGGAGCAATTGTAAGAAAATAGAAGAACATACAAGGTCACTGATAATCTCCCTTGATCTGGGGCCCCATGCAAATCTCACATCGCATGGGGTCACAAAATGATCATGAGAACGGTAAGCAAAAATCCCAGAACTACACGGCAGGGACCCTGTTGAATCATCTGCAGAGAGCTGGGACCAAAGTAACAACCAGGCTACCATCAGTAACCACACTACGCCGTGAGGGACTCAGACCCTGCAGTGCCAGGCGTTTAAGCCAAAACCTCCTTTCCTCAGGAAACGTGGCGGGGTCTTCCAGCATGACAATGATCCCAAACACACACCGCTCGGGCAACGACGGAGTGACTCCGTAAAAAGCATTTCAAAGGTCCTGGAGTGGCCTAGCCCAGTCTCCAGACTCAACCCCATAGAAAATTTGTGGAGGGAGTTGAAAGTCCGTGTTGTCCCCAAAACATCACTGCTCTAGAGGATAATCTTGCAGGGAGGAATGGGCCAAAATACCAGCTACAGTGTGTGCCAACCTGGTGAAGACTTGCAGGAAAACTTTTGACCTCTGTCATTGCCCAACAAAGGTTATGTGACAAAGTGTTTGATTTGAATTTTTGTTATTGACCAAATACTTATTTTCCACCATAATTTACAATTAAATTCTTTAAAAATCCTATAACAATGTGATTTCCTGGATTTTTTACTCATTTTGTCTCTCATAGTTGAAGTGTACCCACTGATGAAAATTACAGACCTCTCTCATCTTTCTAAGTAGAAGAACTTGCACAATCACAGTGGCTGACTAAATCCTTTTTTGCCCCACTGTATGAGAGCACCTTTGCACCTCTGAGTTCCCAGCACTGAGAATCCAGAACCCACCCCTCATGAACCTGGAGGTAATCTGGTGAACAGCCATAATTGAATAGGGGTGGGTATTTGGGAAGGAGGTCATGATATGAATATACATCACCATAACGTGGGTCCCGATACATTGCGATGACTGAAAACAACCCAATATGAGAGTTGTCTTAATAAATCATATCACATTGATAATTCGGGCGGATAATTGAGTCAAAAATTTACAACCCCACTTAAATGTGTTCTTTTTCCGTAAAAAAAATCTATATTTTGATCCGAAAATCGATGTAGTATAATTACGAAAATAATATTCCATTATATTGCTATATCGATTTTTTTTAAATTTATTTTGTTTAGCACAGCCCTAATATTGAACAAGGTACAACGTATGGGAGGTCTGCAATGGGTCAATTAAATGCCTTTTTTATTTTTAGAATCTCAAATATATTCATCAGTAATTCATCCAACTGCATCCTCTCTCCATCGCCTTCTTCATCATCTCCTCCAGCTCCATCTTCTTTTTCCTCTCACTATCCCTCTCCTTCTTCAAGACCTCCTTTTTTCTCAGACTGGCACACCATTCTGTCCGTTTCCTCCCGAATCCTGGTCTTCATTCCTTCCACTGCCTGCCTCAGCTCCTCCAGTTCTTTTCTGGTTTGCTCTTCTCTGAGCTCACCGTCTCTCTGCTGGAGCTTGAAGCTCTCTCTCTCTTTCTTCCACTCGCTCTGAATTTTGCAGTTCTCTTCTTTTGCCAGAGCGAGGGCCTTTTCCAGCTTTTCGACTTTACCCTGCTGGTCATCATCGTGGAAGATGCGGAGCTTTTTCAGGAACGTTCCTCCTCGTTTCTCCGCGAAGCTATTCTGTTCTTTTAGCTCTCTCACCATTCTCTCCATGTCCTCCTTCTCCTCTTTGATCACTTCTAGAGCGCTGTCCTTGTCCAACAGCTCCTGTGCCCAGCTGTTAGTGCATGTTATCCAGGCTTCCTCGAGCGATTGCTTCTCTCTCTCCATCTCTAAGCACCGCTTCCTCTCGTTCTCTGCGTCCATCAAGATTCTCTCCAGCTCCAGCTTCAAGCACTCCTGCTCCAACTCCATTGCAGCTTCCAGCTGCTGGATCTCTCGGTCCCTCTCCAAGTGGATCTGAGCGATGTGCTTCTCCAGCTCTTTCTCCATCTTGGCAGCCTGCTCACGGAGGCACACCTGGTAAGCCGCATCTTCGGCTCTCCTGAGCTTCTCCAGCTCCTCAATCTGCTTTATCCAGCCGCTTCTTTCCTTCTTCAGCTGTTCTTCCAGGTTCTCCCTAGTCTCCTGTTCTCTCCTCAGCTCCTCCTCAACCTTCTCCAGCTCATTCAGAAGCACTTTCTTTGACAGTTTCTTTCGGTTCACTACATTCGGTTGAACCTGCGAGCAAGTACGTTCATATTTATTCCTCAACCCAGTGGGTAGTTATTGAAATTGAGCTAGAATAATTCTCTTGCCCTTCAGTCAGTCACAGCTTACCGAAGTGTCATCCTCTGTAGTCTGTGGCCTTGAGAAACACATCAGCAGCGGCATCCGGCCGCGTCGTTTGCCCGACGCGCTCATGGTGGCGCTAAACCTGAATTTCAAACACAGAAATGTGCATAATGTCACTACATGACCCTTGTTTATTCTAATCGACAAAGCAGGCCTGTGTTACTGTAATTTCACTATTGCTGAATTATCCAGCATTTTTAATTAGTTGTGATTACATTAACCAGTAAATCATTAATGCTTCTTATATTTTGGTGAATTGTAGCCATGGTTGTATTTGCCATTTGCGTTTGTTGCCTTTGTGCCAGGCCAGTCAGAACCATTCTAAAATAAATAATTGCCTTTCAGTGAATCTGCTTAGACTAAAATGCGTCACCCATATGTTTGTGTTTAAAGGTAATTAATAATGAATAATAAAATAGTTTTTTTGTTTGTTTTACAAAGTGTGCACATGATATTTATGTGATCTAAGTGTATTTCCTGAGCGTATACCTTTGAGGATGATGATCCTTCCCGAGAACAGCTCGGTCCTGATTCTCAGTATGAGGTTAGATATTATTTTAAAAAAGCAAAAAAAGAAAGAAAACGTGTAGGTTGTAGAAAATGTGTCGATTACTTCAGCTCGCAGCTCACTGGTACTTTGTCGGAACAATATGAGGACGAGTCGCACGACAGGGCTACTTGTACACCTGCACCATTATGACATCACAATCACAGCCTCTGCCACACCATTATGACATCACAGTCACAGCCTCTGCTACTGCAAGTACATCGTGATCAGAATCAGCTCAGATTCAACTCTGTACACTAAAACCATGAACATTTACAGAGTTTGGGAAAGGCATACTGCATAGTAGTTATACTGTATATGACAGCATTCAGTATATCACAGTTCCTTACATTACGTGGATAATGAATAAGAAATCACACCAGGGCTGTCAGTGTTATGGGATCATTTTTTAAAATGCCATAAATCCCATTTTTGTTACTTGACCATGTGAAGCACCTGTACTTATGGGCTGTGTCGAAAATTGTTCCCTAATCCCTAGATCTTACATACTACAGTATTGTGCAAAAGTCTTAGGCCACCATGCCACCCATTAGATTTTATTTTTATTTTTTTGTTTTAGAACTGGTCATGACCGTATCATAATTATTTTTCAGTCCATTTATTAGATTACAACTGGAGAAATACAGGACATTTGTATGCAGTTTTAAAAAACTGAAAAACAAAAATAAAAAGACATATTCTATAGGCTACAGTGGCAAGTATTTAGTGAGACCTCCCCTTGCACTTGAGCAATAGCAGCATCTGGCCAAGTTGACCCTTTAATCTCATTGTACATAAGTATAATGACAATAAAGGCATTCTATTCTATAAAATCTGAAGAATCTTGGTCAGAAATGGTCTTTTCTATTTTTTAATTTTTTTATTTTGTGCATATGCAGTGGCATCTTGGTCGACCACATCCGAACTGATTGAATTCGGTTCCCGACGCATTTTGACTAGAGACATTTGTCTCGGTTCTTGTCATTTGCTCGGCATTTCAATACACTCGAACCAGACTGGCCATTCTCCGTTGATCTGTCTGCTAAACTGTACCCCACTGGATGGTTTTAGGGGTTTGAGTCAGGGGACAGGCATGGGCTGGTCAGGAACTTAATTCTATGGTCATTAAACCCTTCTGGTACATTTTCATTTGTGATACAATTAAAGCTGAATTCATGGTTAAGCTCCAAAACCCTGACCAGGATGCAAGCCATGGAATAAGATGGAAATATCATGACATTTGTTGACAAAAATGTGTAGGAACCCTGGATTTGCCAAACGTGACCCGATTTCACCTTTTCCTTTTCTCACAGGTAGACACTCACATCCATGCTGCAGCTTGCATGAACCAGAAACACCTCCTCAACTTTATCCAGACCTCATATAATACAGACGCAGAGCGCGTGGTGCTGGAGAAATCCGGACAGAGATTAACGCTAAAACAGGTCTTCAGCGACCTTAACATGGACCCCTATGACCTCACTGTGGACTCTCTGGACGTGCATGCAGTAAGCAGGAGCATCCTCACACGTCGCTTTTGTACAGGCTACCTTTTTGCTCTGCATGATAATGCTTTGTGCTGACTTAAATCTCACAGGGCAGGCAGACTTTTCACCGATTTGACAAGTTCAACTCCAAATACAATCCGGTGGGTGCGAGCGAGCTGCGGGAAATCTACCTGAAAACGGACAACCACATCAAGGGAGAGTACTTTGCCCGTTTAATCAAGGTACCAGAAGTCACAGATTCATATTCAGGGTTTTAGATGCGGGGCTAATCCCAAGCTTGCGTCTCACTTACTCACAGGAAGTCGCTCACGATCTGGAGGAAAGCAAATACCAGCATGCTGAGCCCCGTCTGTCCATATATGGGCGCTGCCCTGAGGAGTGGGAGAGCCTTTCTCAGTGGTTCATTCAGCATAAGCTGCATTCACCCAACATGCGCTGGGTCATCCAAGTGCCCAGGATATAGTAAGTGCTGCAGTCACATTCCGACAAGCCTCATTCAGTCCAGGTTAGGGGTGTAACGAGGCACTTTGCTGATGAGTCGATTTTCTTATTACATTTAGTACAAGGAATAAATGTTACTCATGTTATTTCATGAAACACAAGTAAGACCCCGGTCATTACCTCGTTCCAGAAGGCTTGTCGAGACACGAAAATGATGAGCACCGAGATAATTTATCCCATAAGGAATAATGTAAATTGAATGAATCTGTTCCAGACCCCCAGAAAATCCACACTGTATGAAGCATTATCTGCATTAATGGAGCTGTATTATACAGGTGATTCACGATGGGGATATGTTCCAACAAATCCATCATAGATTAAATGTATCTTGAACTGAGGAGTTTAACGAGTGCTTGGAGCGTCTATGCTGTATCATAGTGGAGATATGGAAAGGATACTATGATGAGCAATGATAAGAAAGTTGATGATTCAGACACTTACTTTAACCTTACAGTTGGCCAAAATCATTAACACAAAGCTTTTTTTATAATAAAGGGTTGAAGAATCTCGTAATTTATTGAGTAATGGATTGAAAGTGAAAATTAAAGCAAAACACTTACTCTATTGATGAACTCTGGGCACTGACATAGCAGGTAAACACGATAAAAATAGCAGAGATCTTCTATGAGGGCTATTGTGAATCTGAATCACTGTGTAGTGAATCGTAACTCGTGAATCATGAAACGGGAATCGAGTTTCGGGCTGAAACGAGTCGCAGTTGAGAATCTAAGAATGCAGAGTCCTCGAGGATATATAGGGCAAGTTACATTCTGTGCATTCAAATACAGTGGTACGTCGGTTCTCAAGCA